>OX439004.1:15971766-16284266 GCA_949316495.1 Amphiduros pacificus | reverse complement strand
AGTTGTGATAGGTATTCAGGTGCGATACCGTTTTGTACCTTCCACGTCAATAATGCAATCATAAAGTGTGTTCTGGCCTCAACCGGCAGCCCATGCAATTCCTTTGATGTTCCAGTTATGTGGTCATGCTTTTATGCGGCATTCTACAATTTTAGCAATGGCTAGTTCGAATTTAGGCAACCCGGCGAGTAGAGCTTTACACAGATTCACCTTAAATATGTTATGAGATTTACGATGTAACTGAAAAGATTTCACGTGATCTTAGATATGAATATCATCTAGAATTTTCATGTAGAAAAGAGGATCAAAACGAAACATATCAATATGTCGGTGCAAAGTTATGGAACTCATTACCAATACAAAGGAGTGGTCTGATGATGATATGTTCAAAACGAGATTTAGCAGCTGAAAATGTCAATGAGAAGTGTGAGAAATGTCAGGAATTTGTTCTTCATAACATTATAAATAGGTTATTCTGTTTTTATTTATTTTAAGAATACACATTTATACAATTTTGGGCGAAATTTACGATCAATTAATATATGCAAAATTAATATATAGATAATCTCCATCATGTTCTGTACATTACCCCTCAGCCTATAATAAAACAATTTCTGGAAAAAGGAACACTGTTTCTTTGCCCCCAGCATTGTCCAATTCCATCTCTTATATGGTATATCTGCTATGATATGAATATTCGGTATATGTTATTTAGAAACACATATTAGTGGAGCTTTTGCAAATAATATTTCATCTTGAATTTCCTGATATGTGGTATTTGTATTGCATTAGCCAATGTGCACTATATCATTATTTGACATTTAATAAGTCTGGGATATAAGTAAGGTTATGTGAGACTTCTCATGGGAATATTTATTTTACATTCCGAGAGATGTACTCTGAGATTATATATGCCAGATCATATCATAAAAAATCGGCCTCGAACCCTGGAATTAAAAGCCACTGTGACATTCAAAGGTTTGGTAGATTTTGGGTACATTGTACATCATATAATTAATTGTGTTATCTATGTTAACTACAATTGGTATACAAAACACATTTACATAGTACATATGAATTATTAGCATGCATATGACGATAGAGCAATTCTGTAAAGGTATGACAGAGGAAACCTTATATTCACAAATCTTTCTTTTCTCGACCTTTCTAATATTGATGCACTGGGCAAGGTGGCAAACAATTCTTGAATATATCGATAGATTGTCAGAATGGTAACGTATCTTGAGTACTTTATATTTAAAAATAAATGGCAGGGCACAATCAGTTGTACCAAAGTATATGTTCCTAAAATGTTTAATATATATAGATATATGGAATATATATAGATATCATCCAAAAAAGGGAACTATTCATTAATCTTTCCTTAATCCATGTCTGCTTTATTGTGCATGGATAGGCTGGTTTACTCTCACACAATAGGTTGATTAGTCAGTGCTATGTGTCTTTATGTATATGTAGATACCTTTCGTACCAAAAAAACTGTTTATCATATCATTTCATATTAATCAATATTCAAAATCTATCTAAGAATCACCCATCTGTTTTGTTATCTAACCTTTAAACAATCACATGCATTGCCATTATGTTGTAGAATTATTGAAACATATCAAAATTCAATCAAACTCAATAGTATATAGAAGTATCAAGTAAAAGTGTTGATGGTTTGATATTGACCCAAGACTGGTGTTAAGGGCCTGGTGCCGGACGTCGGATATTTACAAAGGGCAAATTGGGAGACAGGTCGAGTGTATAGACCACTGAGTCCGGGTAGAGTTACACAAGGGTACTAAATGTGAAAAGGTGTATGTAATTTATATAGCACAACATAATGGAGCAAGAAATGTTATAATAGTGACAGATTCCGTATCTCTTAGTGGTTCACTTTGCAGTTTCTTTCCTGCCTGGGCAACCATGTTTGCTTGCCTCGTTCATTCTCTTCCGGCGGACCAGGATTGGATGTTTTCACTGAACATATGTCATCGCATTGGCATAGGAATCACATAACAAAAGCGAATAATAGCAGAAACTGTTGATTAACAATTTGAGGAAAAACCTTCCTTCCCCACATAGGTGAACAGCAATCAGAAGTTAGCCTTGCCCAAATCTAAACAAAATGCCATTAAAACACGTTAAATTCCCACACCAACCAGAAACTCTGAAAAACAGACACAATAAATTGCAGTTCTCCCACTTTATTATGTTTGCTTTCTTGAGGTCAGTACATACTGTGGACTTGAAGATAGATTTGAATCGCAACTCTTCTGTTTTGGAGAACTGGAAACGTACATCACATCATCGACTTCATGCCAAACAAAACATTATTCCCCTTTACTAACTCTTCTTTTGGCATTAAATATGAAAAACACTACATGTTGACGGCTATAATGGGGTGACCCAATTCAAACACGCTGCTTATCTCAGTTGATGTCATAGCACCTTCAGCGCTGAAGAATTGCGGTCTTACATGTGATGATGTCACGATGTGGTAAGTCTTGCGGATGTTATAATAACGTGTCCAAGTATAAAAAGGAACATAATGTCTGATGTTGAAGGTTTTTGGAACAATTCTTCATGAGATTGAAGTATTATTCTAATGAATGATGAGGATAGACGTAAAGCACGGATGAAGGTCATAGTATTTTGTTTCATTCGAAATCCGCTTCTTTTCCTTGATTATTTTAGAGTTTTTGTTTTCAAGCCATTATATTTTACTATCCCTGCTGAGTCGTCAGCATTCTCAGGTACCAACGCATCAAATTTCATTATTGTTTTCTTGCTTCTATTTCCATGATTTTGTTTTTATGAGAACACATAGATACGAAAGCGCAATAATATCTGGTGTTCGATGCAGTGGTATTCTAGCCGATAATCACCGCACAATAGTATACAGGATTGATATGGAGTTTATGGTATCTGTTGTGAGAATTAAAGACAGACCAAAATTCCCCAACTTTTTGGAATAATCAACTGTGCAGATATTTATATTATGTGTAAGGCCCTCAAGAGATGTTGATGCATAATTTGACCATCTTGGTTTTGATACTTTTAAAGCTTGGCTTGAACTAAAAAAAGTGTTTAACTATCATTCCCCATTCCCCCTTATCCAACTTTAAATCACCCACGTTGGTTCCATACCAAAAGTATTTTTTCTCAAGGAAATAACACTTCAAGCTATCATTTTGTCCTTGTCGCAAGCAGGAGATACTAATCATTTCCAGGTCATGTTTATCTGGTGGTTCTGCGCATGCGTTGAGAGTGGAATGGCGGCTTTCATTTGAGCTCCGATAAAAGCGTCCTTCTTGGTCGATTTTCTGGGGTCTGTTGCTAGTCTAACACCACATTCTCTCGCAGTGAACCCGGTCTATACAGAGGTCTATCTGATACCAGACTTTTTGCAAGCTCTGACGGCAGTTTTGATAGGAAAACCGCTCACGAGGGCGGGATCATACTGTGTTGTCTTTGCGAGGCACCGTGCTCACGAGTATCCACTCTTTGCTGCCAGTGTTGAGTGCTTGGTCTTATACCTTATATCCTCTGTATTCATAAAACTTGTTGCTCCTAGTGTCTAGAATTACCTTCAAACCAATCAGCAGCATACTTTTTTCAAATTACAGTGATCTTCGGACTTGTTCTGACAGTGGTTGTTGATACACAAACAAGGGGCTCCTACCAGCCATTTTTTCTTGTTGTGACGCACCACCCGCTGTCCAATACACATTCGCAAGCAACTACGTAAGTAGTTCTATCTTGCGACATACCTATCTATAGGTACATATACCAATGTAATTTGCATGCTATCTATGTCTGGATTCGTTTCAGACCCTTTTAGAAGCAAATTCGGTATATTAAACCAAACTTTACAGTGATTTTCGGACTTGTTCCGACGGTGGAAACACAGAGCACTCGCAAGTTCTATTGCTGCCTGCCCCACCCGCTGTACAAAGAAAAAATAACTGTAAGCGGCTACCTACTTAGCCCTCTCTTGCAGAATATCCCTAGGTAATTAATGCCAAAAGAATTTTTAGCGAAATCCAACCCAAACTCTTCTAAAATTTCTAATAATAGTGCTATTAATAACTATTATATAGCATCGTTGCCGGACGGCACACAGCACCCCTACCGTTGAATCTCTTAGTTGGTCGGCCTCAGTGCCCCCTAAGGTAAAAAAAACTACATATCATTGTATATGTTCCATTTTCTAAGTCTATCGACAAAGGAAAAAATAATTGACTCTTGTTCCAACAATACTAAATATTAAATAACAAGACAAAATCAATTTCTCACGCTAGTATGTTTTATTTATTTTTCACCTATTCGGTATTAAAGTATCCTGCGTGGCAGAATAACAAGTTAATTTGACCCGTATGTACACATTGCTCCGTGAGCTAAATAATTGAATGAATTGAAAAAAATCTTAACGAATAATCCACAAAGTGTTGGATTACCTACCAGCATTGACCAATAATCCGTGTCAGATGTCCTGCTTAAATAGTGCACACAACTGTTCACAGGCATTCAGTCTCTGATTGAACCTAGACTGTGAAGAAGTCAATTTCCTACATCTAACGCTTGCTGTTACGTTGATAACATGGCATCACGTGATTCTAATGGTCCGGCTAAGCAGACTCGTAGCCGTAGATCCGGGGACGTTAGTGTCTCTTCTACTGAAGCTGAACGCTCCGTTCCAGTTACGAGGACTGTTGATGCGGCGCTCTAAACGCTACTCTCGAAGCAGACGGCTCTTTGTTGGATAAGACGATATCCACGATTGCTACAAGTGTCAACGCCCTGACGATCCCGATGAAAGTTGCTGCAACTGATAAGCCATCATCAGCAACGCTCCTGTCCGATGAAGTTGACGAGAGTTCCTCAGCGGCAGAAGGGAGGAACAGGGCATCCACGTCCAGGCAGTCCTCTTCAGGCTCCTCCTCCTCTGCTGCCTCTTCAATGAAGAGAACCAGGGGAAATAAAGACAATCGGATTTTTATTTCCAAGGATGCAGCCGGGGCCATCATTGGCAAAGGTGGCGCCACCATTCGCCGCCTCAAGGCATCAACTGGGGCTTCCATCGGGGTCTTCAAGGAGAAAACTACAAAGGAAGAGACATTTGTAAATATCAGTGGTAGCAGTGATGCTACACGTAAAGCTCGCAAGGAAGTTTTTAAAATCATAAATTCCTGCAACTGACGGTGTGGGCCGGCACCTTGCAAATGTGTTAAGACAAATAAAACTATTTGACACAGTCATAACTTTGTTTGTATATGTTCATGTTATGAAAATATTGTAAAGAATGATAAGAATATTAAAGGGTTGCTTAAACTGACCCCTATGGGTTTGTCCTCAAACTATCTTATCCTTTGCACTATGCATGAGCATAGTCTTAAAACAGCAAATAGTCTTAAAACAGCAAATATAAATTTCTATCTTATCGCCCTATCTAAAACTTCTCTGCAGTTCACATTTTCAAAACGCAGTGAGAGTAATATTAGATAGAAATGTTGAACTATTTCCAAACCAACACAGACTCACGCTCGATACCTGCAATTCAATCAGTTATGACACGCTGTTATCTGTGCATGGTGCCAGCGAGCACTACAAAAACTCTATCAGAACAGCCATAATTAACACTTTAAAGATGGAAACTATCAATTTACAGGACCTTCTACTTGTTCCTGACACTATTCCATCTTTTTCTCATAGAAACTCACTTTTTTCTTGTAGCAATCCCTCAAATTGTTCAAATTGTTCGGAGCCGTCTGCTTCTAGCTGTGTCTTCCATATACGTGGTAGCGTACAACGTGGCGCTTTACGGAAATGCCCGAGCTACGGGCTCCGGAACTACACGAGCAGACTTGCGAACACCAATCGCTACCAATGTCTATCAGATCCGGAAACACCCAAATCACATCGGCACACGAAAACACGTGGTCGTAGCATATACATAAACAAATGAAATACACATTCGTCTGCTGTTACTACCAATCACGTTGCAGGACCCAGGCCGCCGGCCGGCTCAACACGTGCTCCACTGCACAGTGTTACTATAGATGGCGCCACAAACACAAGGACTCAGCCTTCACAATACAAACCTAGCAACCAACTCCTAATTGGTTCATGTAATGCCCAAAGCATCTCTGGCAAGGTTCTACTTGTGAAAGACTATTTCTCTGAACATAACCTGGACGCTCTTTTTGAACCTGAAACATGGCTACAGGACTCAAATGAGGAGAAGGTGGAAAGGGAACTGGAGGTGGGTTCCCTAAAATTTAACTCTTTCCCTCGCAAGGGACGCTCAGGCGGAGGCCTGGGTCTATTGCATGGTGTGGAGCTTCCCTTTGAAACCAATAGGTTTAACCAACCAGTGGTGACAACATTGGAACTCCTAGAAGCATCCCTTCTTATCAAGGGTAAGAAGTTCACCTTCGTTACCATCTACAGACCTGAACCATCAGACAGGAATAGGTATACCTACTCTGAGTTCTATAATGAGTTCACTCAACTGGTTGCACACTATGGGTCATTCAGTCATGAAGTCATCTTCCTAGGTGACTACAACTTTCATGTCAATAAGCCAAATAAACCTGATGTCATAAAGTTCAATGACATTCTGTCTACCTTTGACATGGACCAATGGGTACATGAACCGACCCATAAGTTAGGGAACACCCTTGATCTGATCATCACATTCAAAGGGAACAAGTTTCTTAAGAGCCACCGGGTGGATGAGTATATATCCGATCATAAAATGATTAAGCTACACCTAGGTATCTCACCCCCCAAACCCCCCAGAAAATTGTTCAAGTACAGGAACTTTAAGGGATTGGATCTTCAGTCCCTAAGGAATGACATCAAATCCCTAACCGATGCAACTGAAACTTGGGAACACTTATCATTGAGTGACATGGTGGATTACTATGACAAGGAACTCACATCACTCATGGA
Source organism: Amphiduros pacificus (assembly GCA_949316495.1). Lineage (NCBI taxonomy): Eukaryota > Metazoa > Annelida > Polychaeta > Phyllodocida > Hesionidae > Amphiduros > Amphiduros pacificus. Next base: position 16,277,303 of record OX439004.1, on the reverse strand, counting down.
TAAACATGCTCCTACTAAGACACACCCATGCCCCAAACTGACTGTGAGGTCACTCAAGCTGAGAAGTTTAACACATTCTTTCTTGAAAGAATAGAAAGAATCCGCCTAGAAATTGACAAGGCTCCACCCTACCAAACTACGCCACCAGGTGACACTGCGAACAATAGTACATCATGTCTGGAGAGGTTCACACCCTTAACCATAGACGACGTATGAAAATTGGTCAAGAGGTCTGCAAAGAAGTCATGTGAGCTGGATCCAATTCCAACCTGGCTCTTACTTGACCTCCTAGATGACCTCCTACCAATAACTTCTTCCATCATAAATAAATCACTGATGGAATCAGCAGTATCGGAAAATATGAAAATAGCCATCATAACACCCCTGCTGAAGAAACTTGGTCTAGAACTGATTGAGAAAATTTATAGGCCTGTTTCCAACCTGACATTTATCTCTAAATTAACTGAGAGGGCAATAACAGACCAATTAGTCCCTCATCTTGTAAGGAATGGCCTTACTGACAAGTTTCAATCAGCCTACAAAGAATATCATAGCACTGAAACTGCTTTGTTAAAGGTGCAAAATGATATCTTGTGTGCTCTAGACAATAGAAAGTCAGTTATATTGCTATTGCTTGACCTCTCTGCTGCCTTTGACACTATTGACCATCAAATTCTTTTTGATAGACTGAAGGATAGATGTAATGTCAAGGGTCACGCTCTCTCCTGGATTCGGTCATACCTGGGGAACAGGAAACAATGTGTGAAGGTGGGGATCCATAGGTCCTGTCTCAAGTCCATAAAATATGGAGTGCCCCAGGGCTCAGTCCTGGGTCCCATACTGTTCACCCTTTACATGACACCCCTTTCTGATATCCTTGCCAAATATGGTCTGAGCTATCATATTTATGCAGATGATACTCAGGTCTACATCCCTTTAGACCACACATTCCCCCATCAAGTTGATATAAGCAGACACAAACTAGAGGAGTGTGTCAGTGAGGTCAGAAATTTCCTTATATCAAATAAGATGAAGATAAATGAGGGAAAGACAGAGACGAGGAGATGCTCATATGTACTGACAGGTACAGTACTGCCACCAGTGGTAGTATCCCAGACACAATCAGAGTTGGTTGCTCTGATATTGCTCCTAGTGAGTCAGTGGTGGATCTTGGCATCACATTTGACTCCAACATGGACATGAAGGCCCAGATCAGGAAAATGTGCCAGAAGGGCTATTATGAGGAACTTGGCGGCCATTAGACATTGTCTAGACGAGAAGACTGCGGTAACACTTACCCATGCTTTTGTTACATCAACTCTGGATTATGGGAATGGTCTGCTGGCTGGTCTTCCTAAAACTGACATCAGGAAGTTACAATACCTCCAAAACTCTGCAGCACGTGTTGTAGGAAAAATCAGGAATTTGATCACATTTCAGGAAAACTACAGGAACTGCACTGGCTCCCTGTTCACACGAGAATTGATTTTAAAATCCTTCTCTTAACCTGGAAAGCTCTAAATGGTAAGGCTCCGCCTTACTTATGTGATCTACTCCTAATCAAACAAGGGGAACGCTGTCTAAGATCCAATGATGGCACCCATCTACAAGTACCTAATACTAGGCTAAGGACAGTCGGTGACAGGGCCTTCTCATCTGTCGGTCCAAGACTTTGAAATTCCTTGCCTACTAATATTAGGATGAGTACTTCAGTCTTCTCATTTAAGAATAGACTGAAGACTCATTTCGTCAGGATGCACTTCCTGAGCGCAGCGCTATATATGTTATTATTATTATTATTATTATTATTATTATTATTATTATTATTATTATTATTATTATTATTATTATTATTATTATTATTATTATTATTATTATTATTATTATTATTATTATTATAGGCCACGGGCCGTGGCGCAGTTGGTTAGAGCGCCATCTTATAAGCACCAGTTCCTCTGTGGTGATCCAAAGGTCGTGGGTTCGAACCCCGGCTGTGCTGAGATTGAACTCATGATTCAATTTCCCATATGAGCTGAGGCCCGTGCCTAAAGGGTTAACCCGTTGTCCTTGTAAATCTGTGACCGGGTGAGTTGTCATGTCAAGGACCTGCGACATGACAATTCAGTGAGGCAGCACTATATCTGCTACAAGTAGGTCTCATCACGAAATGACTGAAATAATGTTGAAAGTGTAAAACCCCAAACAAACAAACAAACAAAAATTATTATTATTATTATTATTATTATTATTATTATTATTATTATTATTATTATTATTATTATTATTATTATTATTATTATTATTATTATTATTATTATTATTATTATTATTATTATCTGGCATTTCACTCAAGGGACTGGCCACTTGAATATATATAAATATATTCTGTCTCAAATACCTACTCAATATATGATATTTTAAAAATCTTATGACCTATATTTGGAAATATCTTTACAAAAATATATATCATATTAAACAGAAAAAAAACTTTGATTGAGAAAAAATGTATGATAGGAATTAATTATACAAGTTGAAAATTTACACATAACATATTATTTCCGAATATTCTATCTATTCACGTCTCCCCTTTATTTAGTATATTATTGCACTATTTTTTTCAAAGATTTAAGAGATATGTTTGCAAGACACCTCTTTACTCATACTCTCCTCATTAGATCCTGAGTTTACGCCTGGCTCTGCCAGAAATGACTTAAATTTGCGCCATGATCTGACAGAATATACTAATCTAACTTACATACAGCTGAGAAGCCAGTTGAATGCCAATGCACAACGGCCGCCTTTTTTTAAACCAAAACAAGATTCCGCCCCATTCAGATATAAAGTCATGCATGTATATAGGTTAGAAGGGAAGGAACAATTATTTTCCAGTGGTGGTGAAAAATATTGGTAACCCTCTTCCTGAGGAAAATAAATATTGAGATCGACCTTGCTCGACAGAAATAAGCTAATCAAAGGCCCGTACCTAACTAACTGTGACTGGTCATTTGTTTGAACTCACAAGTGACTATTGCGCTCTGGTAAAAGTGAACGGTTTGGCATCGGAATTTAGAGCAAGAGATTTCCAAATTTAAATGCTAGGATTTTTGCAAATTTAGTTTGTATTGCTTGACTCTCAGTGAGAGACAAAATCATAATATGTGCCAAAAATGAGTAAAGAATAACACATCACAAACATAAGAGAGGCCATTTAAAAGACCTTATTTAAAGATAGAGTCAGGACAGTCACTGAAGCACCCACCAAAAGATACTCTGAATGTAATCCGTACTGTTGCAGGTTGTTGAATCCTCCTCTGCCTCTGCCGTCATTGTATATTTTGTATTATTCGAAATTTGGTCTCCAACTCATAATTACTGTTCTTGTTCACCAAAATATCATCAGATCAGATATCCAATGTAAAGTCATGACCTGCGCGTAGGTATCTGGCCCAAACTCTGACCAATCAGACCAAACTAGAATTTGGATGAACATTCATTCATATAAACGTTAACCAACTTTTGCGTGATCTGATTTTAACGAATATTCATGACTTCTAGATAGTCCTGAACGCAGGGACTGATATGAATGGTACCAAGAAAGACATTAACCAATTTGTTAAAACTCATGTTGACCACACAATAGTTTGAAAACCGAATGCACAGTATATATATTAAGCTGATACCTAATGACGTAATGTATAAGGAATATAAGTGTCATTTGTTTATTCTTAAGTCTATTTAGCATGCAAAGCCCCGAATCGACCCGGGAAGTTTATCAAATAATGGAAATGTCTAACTCCATATCAAACAACATATGTTACCAACACATCCTTTATTCGTATGTCACAACATTTCTTGTCTCCATATGTCCCAAATTGCAACCCTTCAAGATTCATTAACTCTCCTGAAATATTATCGTCCTGAAACGAAGCGAGTCCAACAAAGAGAGTGCAGAGAGGCGTGAAATGGTGGCATGTTTTAGTGGAGCGTACATCAGCCGCGTGTGGCCTCCTGGCTGAGATGTCATCTGGCTTGATCTGCTCCACCAGCAAACCCACTCTGCAAGATTGCATCTGCCGCGTTTCCCCATCTACCCTTTTAATCATGCTTATCCCAGGATAGTGGGTGCCTTTTCTCGGGTTGTAATGATAACAAAACATTTCAGTCTTGCCTATAAAATGTTTATCTGTGTTTTTTTTCTGTGTCTTTTGGATTTGTGTAAGCAAGAGATTGTCACAATATCTTTCAAAGGATTGCCATTTATGTTTTTTTTTTATAATTTGATATAAATTATTTGTGAAGTTCGTTTCCAAGTGATGTGAGAATTGATGAAATTAACAAAATTAAAATCTAGGAAAACAATTTTACATTATTAACAAACACTGCATAATCCATAAATCGTGTGGTGCATTTACTTCCGAATTGATAGATTATTCTAATTTGCGTTATCAATGAAGGTGAAAAAGATATATTGATTAAAGAATATACTATATTGAGTTTAACAATAACTTGAACTCAAGTGAGTGAGATATAATTTGATTTTTTATTTAAATGACACAAAAACTGGAACCGATTGTGATAATGTTTACTTCGTAAGCTAATAATAAGAGAAATAATTAAAGCCACATATTGAATATTGAAAGCTTAACTGATCATTGTTCACATCTAAAGTCTCAGCTACGTGTAATTAGTGTGTTTGATGGTGCAAGATGTCTGCAAGAGGGAAGCAATTCTTGGTGCCTCAATTGCATCTATCTGATATGCTAATAGCATCGTAGGATGTAATAAAAGATATGACACATTAAAGTAGATTTGATATTTCAAATACATTTTGCAAACGATATATCCGGACTTTCGTATAATATTATACCATCCCGAAGACGTTTAATACACGGGGCGATGAGCCATGCCTGCTGTGCCATCAAGTCACATGTATAGACTTATATTGATCGAACCGCAAGAGCCAATACCCCACCAAAACCATTCTCCAGTAAAAAGCTAGCAGAGCCTTTGACCTATACCTTCATGAAATAAAAATGTAAACACCGCGGAAAAGCAAAGGAAATATAAGACCAGAGAAGGCTTAACATTGGCCCAAGGACATTCCACACAGGTTGTGGTGAGATTCAATTAATTACTGTTTGAATGGACCAAAGAAGGGACAGGCTGGGCAGACGCAGTGACTGAAGGATGTCTGTGCGAGCCCCCATGGGGTCAAACCTCCCAAAGTAATTGTTTTATTGTTGTGTTTCTTATGATCTACAAATAAGGGGTTACGGTTCAAGCGATATTCAGGAAATCGGAAATTGCTAGGCAACGATAGATCTTATTTAATGACCCACATGGGATAACCATAGACACATTACAACATGAACATCATCTAACAAAGACGAGAAATTTACCTAATGATCGATATCAACTTTTGAAATTTCCTCTTTTTTTCATATTTCGCACCTTCGTTAAATAAAATACATATATGGTTTGTATCGGTTAATGTCGAGATATTAAAATTTATTTGGAGATCATCATTAAGACACTGATATTAATAATGTATATCTGTGCGATGTGTTTAGTACCTGGGATTTCAGACAATGATAAAAGGAAAAATATAATATAATTTAAATGAGATGTATGTTTGTAGTATTACATCACCTTAGATTTTATTTCAGTGATATAATGACCAGCGCCTAAATCGGAGACTAGAATTTTGTAAATGTGGTTTTGATTTCATTCATAGCAATCAGTCGATATATCAGTCGATATACAAATATATATATATATATGTATTGCAGGTAAGGTACGATTAATAACCTGTTATTTTATTCAGTTCCGTTCAGATATATGTTAATCATTAATCTCGTTTAGTAATACAAGACTCCATCAAGTGTCGAGACATAATTCTTCATCCGGAATATATGGTCATACATGTGTATCTTCGAAGCATTTCCATGCAACCTGTCATTTACAGGGCTGACAGTGGTTATATCTACGCCATTAATACTCAGTAGGACATAATTACCAAATTAGGCTGGCAATTTCGCGCCAACCTCTCCCAGCGAAGACGCCATCTGCAGCGAGACAAATTGTCACCTCCTATGATAAATTTTTGTCAGGTGCTGACTCTGTGCAAATAGTGAAAAATGGGTCTCAAAATTCAGTTAACCTTGCAGTAAACATGGCCCAAGTCTCGTTAATTCACATTCTTGTCACGTGACCAGTACAGAGGTTTGTGGTATGTGGGTATACTTCATCTTGTCTGGAGACTTTGTCCTGTCCTGACCCTGAATTTGAAGACACCCATATAATTGAACTTCGATTTTTTTAAACGTCGGAACCCTGTGTGCTCTGTCTGCAGGTTGCCGTGACAGAGAATGAGGCGAAACTAGTCCCGAGGATCTAGTCTTTGAACTTTGCAAAGTGAAGATTAATTTGGTGAAAATAGCGTTTGAACTTGAACTAACAACATATTAAGTTGAAGAAGCTGGAGCCGCGGGTTGGAATAAGTTGTGTTCATATCATCATTACTGGTTACAATGTGAATGTCTGCAGGCAACAATTTAATTATCTGAAACAAATGTAAGGCACAGCAAATGTCTCCGCAATATATACATGAGATATGGTCAATATATAAATGACATACGGGTAAGATTCCTTTGTAGAATGATGTGGGTCGGAGACGAGACTAAGATTGTTCAATGAGATAGGAGTTTAAGGTAAATGTATGTGGCTCGCGATGGCGATGTGTTTTCTTTCTAAGAGATCAAATCGCATCGCCTTCCTGTTTGTGCAATATAAGAAGGGCGCAGTCATTGATTGTGTGACTCGACCGGTCTAGTCTCGGCTGCACGAGATCGCCTCCGTGATGTCCGCTCAGAGCCGGAAGTGTTGTGTCTTTAGTATCGGGCAGGACTGGAGCGATGCGATCATCTTGATGGACCCCAGAGCTGCCATGCTCTGGACAGTCATCTCCACACTAATGACCTGTATTGCTATGCCAGACGAGACTTTAAGTGACAAGGACGGATAATAATAACAGACAAGCCTTGAGATATCTTCCAGACTAAATAGTGTTTAAGCAGTCAAGAAGGATATAGAAGAAAAGGGCGATGAAGTACGACCACAGGAACTCTGAGCTGACCTCCACGTCTCCTTCATTGGGCAGTGCGGTACCATAACAGGCATACTTCATGTCTCCTGTATTAGGGCAGTGTGGTACCATGACAGACACACTGAGCCGACTTTCATGTCTCCTGTCTTAGGGCAGTGTGGTACCATGACAGACACACTGAGCTGATCTTCATGTCTCCTGTATTAGGGCAGTGTGGTACCGTGACAGGCACACTGAGCTGATCTTCATGTCTCCTGTCTTAGGGCAGTGTGGTACCATGACAGACACACGGAGCCGACCTTCATGTCTCCTGTATTAGGGCAGTGTGGTACCGTGACAGGCACACTGAGCTGATCTTCATGTCTCCTGTCTCAGGGCAGTGGGGTATCATGACAGACACACTGAGCTGACCTTCATGTCTTTTGGGCAGTGTCATGCCGTTACGGGAACTCTGAGCTGACTTCCATGTCTGTATTGTGGGAGTGTTTTGTCTCCAAAGAGTGCCCATCTTGATGACTTACTCACATGTCTCCTTTGTTGTCCCCGGGAATTGAATGACAACCATTGATTGGCGCTACTCAACTTGAACATATAATAGCATAATATTTCATCTTTGTCCTCCATAGCTTGAATAGAATCACTTTTCAGCCCACTGACCATGTGACTAAACATCAAGCCTGATTTACCCAGTGCCAAAGATCCTGTTTCTGAAAATTATAATAAAAGTGCATCCTATTCATAACGGAATTATTTGAATTCATTTGGTAGAGTCTCTCAAGAGATATCTCAAGAGATTTCAAGGAAGGTGTGCAGTTATGATGCCAAATATATATATATATATATATATATATATATATATATATATATATATATATATATATATATATATATATATTTATATATATATATATATATATATATATATATATATATATATATATATATATATATATATATATATATATATATATATATATATATATATATATATATATATATATATATATATATATATATATATATATATATATATATATATATGTAGGAGCTCAGTATTTTGTATTTTACTTTTTCTAGAGTTGTTTGTCAACAATCATGCTGTCAAAAAGGGGTTTATCCCGCAAGTTTCAGGAAAGGTGGCTGGTTGAATCGACCCAATGTATAGCAAACACAGAAACAGGAGATATTAAATCTGTGAGGAAACACGACAGCTTACATCGAATTTCTCATCCAACTCTGATATTATCACTGACATTAATATGGTAGGCAATATGCTGTTCACAGAATGCAGGCGTGTCATCGATATGTCTTTATTTCTCTATTGTGATGAGAACTGCACCCTAAGCTATGTTTGTTCTTGTCATTATTTTTGTAGAGTTGGCGAACAAAAGTGGTGAAATTCTTTATCTGAAAATATTTTCTTTCGGCTTTGTGGAGAATTTGGTTTGGCAACAGGATCGTCCTGGAATGTGTTCAAACGAAAATAACCCTGAAATCCCTCATTATTTTGGATTGAAAAATAAAGTCTGTGAAACATTTTTTCTCGGGCTTTCTTTGGCGCATGAATGAATAAAAGTTATGAGCCTTGTCGTGATCAACTGTGATTTGGAATTTGAAATCACATCCATTTGTCATTCAGGAAATTCCCACATTGTTGGTGTTTCTCGTCGATATTAATTGACCACAAAATACACGAAGGATCTTATAACTGTTAGACAGGGAGCAAAATCATATTAGAGGTGTTCCTTATTACTCCAATAATGACGTCATCATGATGTAATTGAGATCACTTTAGACTGGTCTATTAATCAGATGTATGTCAGGTCAGTGATTCTGACTCAATACATGTAGCACGATGTGTACTCTGTTCGTTTCCATATCAATATATGATTCATGTAACGAGCAATTACACAACTTGACAAGACACTGGAAAAACCTATTTGAATGTCTATTGGACGATCGAGTAACCAATTAAAGAGCTTGTTGTGTCCTTGACATCGGCGGCCAAACTGGCGATATTGTAAGGGACGATCGATTATTCATTGAGGAATCAATACGGAAAAACGACGGGAAAATACGGGGTCCATTCATATCTGAAAAGAGAATCTGTGAACATGGTAGGAATACCCACTGAACCTTATTCTGAACAGCTCGTTTTGTCCAGAATTGGAACCATTATACTCGGCCTCAGCTAATCTAATGTTAAGATGACATCAGATGTGTCTCTCGTAACGATATTGTCTCATTTCCGTGGAGGGATATTGCACAGCTTTGTATATACCCCTCGTATCGAAAAAATACTATCAATGCTAGATTTAATTTCGCATTCAATAAAGATGTATCATTGCGCCGGAAAAATAAGCACGAACATTGGCGCGGTCCATTAGTGAAGGAAGTGGAGGCGAGATATTAATACGCCACCAATCCACGACACACTCAATGGCAACCATGAAATATCAACCTACTAATCCCATATTCTATCTCAATGCCAGCCTGAGCTATCTGCAGCACCCTCCACAAATGCAGGCCACGGAAAGCAGAACTGCTTCCTCTCCGGATCAATGCCCTAGTGCTGTGATTTGGGCTATTGTGTATGACCACCGGATGAGGCAGGAAGGGGGTGTCTGCAATAGGTCACACAACGTCCATCTCTTACCATACATTTATATAACTGTCTACGTCGTCTAAATAATTAAAATGGATGCCAAAATAAAAACAAAAACAAAAACAAAAAAACATAAGAGTAACGCTTGAACATTTATAACAGCAGTTATGATTATTTCATTAATGATGATTATAGAAAGGAAGTTGGAAGTGGTGTGTGATACATTACTCACCATAAGCATCTGCATGAGCCAACAACCTATGTACTAGGAATATGAAAGCATGTGATTTAGAGTCATGTATTGACCACAAGTTCTCTGTATTCCATTCCAAGAAGATATGAATAGCCAGTGTCACAGCATATCAGGGTTTATGACCCACAAGTCAAATGTTTGTGGCCGGAGACTTCCACTCGGTGGAATACTAATGAATGTATGCAACAACCAGTCACCCTCAATGGCCTAATAGCTCTCATACGTTCAGGTCAGCTGTTTGTATAACAGAACTGCACCGGTCTCACAACAAAATAGCAAGAAAAAATATTTCATATCATGTGCTACACATGATAATAACCAACAGAATATAATTTAATTGCGAACGTTTGAGTGGCCATCACCACATACAGCATCATTTATCCAGTCTACTCTCTGATCACGTTCATGTTTGTTTTATATAAGTTTGTAATCATTACAAGAATATGTGCCATTATGTATGTGGTGAGATAACAAGTTTTGGGCACTGAACAAGTGTTCATAAACTGGACAGAAGGTTTATATTGACAGAGCTGTAGTTATTTGCTAATCATGTGAATACCTATTACTGGCATGACGATGTGATTGTGAACTCCTCTTAGAATGTAAACACATCAGAGGAGGAGATAGATGCTTCTGGTGTAGACATTGGCAGGCCATAAGATAACATACAGGCTGGTCTGTTCAATTCTGGGATAAATATGTGTTAATTCCAATGTTCCCGGGAGAGATACACATCTGGTACTGACACCTCCCAGTGTGCACAATCTACTGTCTAACCGTTATGTCTATCAGCATGTGTTTGCCTTTGCGATTTTACCACGGCCAGCACAAATTCTCTTTCTTCATCTCAAATGTAAACTTGTGTGTTTTACATGACCCAGACGACGTATTTTTTTATTTTACAGGAGAGAAACCACCACCACACTGAGACTTAATGTGGTCAGACTGGGAGATTGACATTTTAAACTTAAGTATACCCCAATACTGGAATGGGTGTGCCCATGGTTGGTGTGGGTAATTTCCCTTCAGGAAATGACCCATCAAGTTTATCATAAAAAACAAGATAGGAATATCTATTCAATTTGGCACAGAACAATATTGGCCAAATAATCTTTGTGTTAATTCTACTCAACAATATCTTCTAAAACAATTTACTATGATGATTGAGAATTTCCCAGTTGAATGATTAATGCTTTATACATTCTTAGGATTCATACATTCTCACATCTCTGATTCATTAGATGCATTGATTATCTCCTGTAGTATGTACATCTAAACAAAAGTCATTTGCACACTTGATAGTATTCATATTTGCTTGTTTAACTCGATCTTGAGCGCATCGTGTAGGTGTCAAATTGTTAGTGAACAATAGCATAACAAATGACTTATAGGTTAATATCCACTACTTCCCTTCCTGTTAACACAGCAATCCATTTATGTTTCATTGTCTCATGTCAGAGGAGACGATTTATCAGAATCCTAATCAAGCATATTAATAAGAGTTGTTCAAAGAGATAACTTGACGATTTCACAGGCGTGAGTATTGCTTCCTGTAAATTGTGTTTTGTACCTTTGATGTTCTGAAACGTTTGTTCAATTAAAAGTAATTTGATTAATTTCTTAATTGCAGATGAGGTTGTGTGGAATATCTAAAGTAAAGCACGATCTAATGCTGAGTGATATTATGTGCCTCCTCCGTGACAATGGCTGAGCACTTTATCTTTACAGGATTAGCCATTATTTGGGAGTTTTAAAATAAATTGAAGCATTTAAATGAGCTCTTAATAACCAAAGCTTTAAGGGAAGCCAATATCATAAAGAATTTAGCTTTGAATCATAGGTTTATATTTGTCGTGAAATTAGATGGCAGTTTGTTTAATTATTACCTGTTGTCATTACGTGTTAGGCCTTGAAGAGACCCTGATGTAATATTCATCCAACTTTCAGCCATCTTGATTTTAGTGCTTTCACAGCTTGGCTAGTGCTATCATAATTATTTTGACCGTAGCACAGAAGGTGCGAAAGCTTTGTTTGCTTTGTCAAATTCATCTTTTTAATCCACCCACACTTATTCCAAACTAAAGACGTTCCTCTCAATGTTTGGTATTTTCTCTCACGAGAATAGCAAACCATGAGTCTCGAGTAAAAGGCTGGATCCGCAACCAATAGACAATCATAATACTCAAACATAAAGCTTGAAGCAGGTTACTACGAAAATGCTTATTTGGAATATGGCTACATCTTAATTTTGGTAATACCAATTCACAAAACAACGTCAACTATACCAAGAAAAGGAATATATATTTTCAACCAATTTGGCCTAATAATGTTGGCTGCCGTGACAGGGCTAAGCTTTAATATGCATTATGTGACCTTTACTGGCTTGCTCCAATATGTAACTCTCTTAAAGCTAATTGTCGCTGAAAGGTTATGGACAGGACGATTATAAAGACAACCTTCCCTACAGGGTAACATCTCAAGATATGTCCTGTCTTGGTCTGATCCATTTCTGTCCAGCGGATATATTCATTTTCTTCATTCAAACTTGTGATATTATGTAACATTATTGAGTATTGGATTATTGTGTGACAAATTTAAATTAAATGCACATGACACCGACAGTTTTTTCTGTGTGAAATCCTTTATATGAATATTTACCAAAAGATGGAAACAATGGGAGGACAAGCGATGTCACCATAATTTGGTTACCTTAGGAACGAAACATGAACATTGCTTTAACTGAAAGTGTATAATAAGTCTATTAAAAATTAATTTAAAATGGTTATTTAGATGTTGAGACTCGTATCTCCTAGAACATATAAAGGGAGTAATGGGAGATGCAATATATTGCCCCTTCTTTACGGTGTGGGCTATTAAGAGTGGATAACATCTGACAGCGGATCCTTTTATTTGATGTGAGACCCTTCAAAATCGACCCTCAGGTTGCATGGGACTCGTCGCCGCATGGTCTCATTAGGACAGGGTAAATTTGGGCCTAACTTAATTGGGATCAGATATTTCGGGTCACAAGAAGGCCTCCTTCAAAGTAAATTAGAACCCTGTTACAGATTCGTAGCTTTCTCATCTCCTACGATGTTGAGATTCATTAGCGTGTACTCTCTAAGCTCCCATGATGCGAGCATTACAACAAAGATTCACCCTCCGCACCTTGGTGTCTTAATTACATGTATGTGCCCTATTGCAATAGAAATATACATGACAGGTTATGTACCTCATGCATGCCACAGTTTATGTTCCTCATGCATGCCACAATGTATGTACCTCATGCATGCCACAGTTTATGTACCTCATGCATGCCACAGTTTATGCGCCTCATACCTGCCACAGTTTATGTACCTCTTACCTGCCACAGTTTATGTACCTCATATATGCCACAGTTTATGTTCCTCATGTATTCTACAGTTTATGTACCTCTTACCTGCCACAGTTTATGTACCTCTTACATGCCACAGTTTATGCACCTCATGCATGCCACAGTTTATGTTCATCATGCATGCCACAGTTTATGTACCTCATACATGCCACAGTTTATGTACCTCATGTATGCCACAGATTATGTACCTCTTACATGCCAGTTCATTCGCCTCATACCTGCCACAGTGTATACGCCTCATACCTGCCACAGTTTATGTACCTCATACATGCCACAGTTTATGTACCTCATGTATGCTACAGTTTATGTACCTCATACACGATACAGGTTGTGTACCTCATGCATGCCAGATTATGTGCACCTTATGCATGCCACATTTTACAGTTTGTCTCATGAATTTGCCAAAATGTGTGCAAAAGTTGCTAAATTGGCTGTTTTTGTTTGACGTGTCGGGATTTGACCGGGTGCTCTTGACAAGAATACAACATGTTGATCTCCGCGAAGCAGGTGATTATGTGACCTTCACCCCAATCGACCTACTTCTACTACCACCTGCAGTATCTTACTCTCACTTTTCTCCTTGTTTCACCTCTGGTCGCATCTGTGACCTTTATTGGACCTTTGGCGTTGCAATATCCTTGTTTTCTTCACTTCTGTCCCCAGACGTCAGAATCTGCCTATTGTGTATAGATCTGGAAAATAACAGCGTGATGTTAAGAATGAGCTCATAGATTAAAAAAAAGGCAACATTGACAAAGCTCACGACATGTTTCTGGACTTTTCAAGAAATTAACCTCAGTGATTTTCTCATGTCAAATATCTCGTATTGAATTACTTTAATTGTTCAAATCCTGTAAAGATAGTACTTTTAAAATTGCTCTCGACGAAATATTGATAATGATTTATGCTTTTCTACCATAGGAAAAGAAATGCGCATTTGTTGAAATTGAGAAATCTTGATGGTTGTTGTCCGCAGTAGGGCTGTAGCATCTGCGGAGTTGCAGTTGTCGGAGGTTGAAGATGTTTGCCTGTCACCACTTCTCCTTGCACCCTGGCTCATGTTAATGTCAGGCCTTGGGGCATACTACTCTGTATATTTACCTGTAGCCAGGCTGTATAAACTACCCTCCTCGTACATGTGTGCGTAGACTAACCTGTGCCCCTCTCTCATCTGTGGGGTGGACTGCCCCTACCTAAAGTTGCAGATGATAAGAGACATACATAACAATTTATCCAGGAGTTTTTTTAGACTCATCATTGCAAATGATAGATAACCCATTGTAATGATAACACATAATCATAATATGTTTTGGGTGTATTATTTATGGTTCATTTCCTGTACCATCTAGAGTTTATTTCACTTGTAAAAAATGATGTCAAAGTATTCATTTGATGCTCTCAAATTGGCTACTGAATATTTAGTTATTGCGGACTCAATGAGAAGACACATCTTTTTAAGGAAACCTTCTTGATTTGGCCCATGTGTGAATTATGCAGGCACTGTTGAGCAGAATTAAGCTTATTTGATCCTCATATAGGATTTTACAAATGTATTGATTGGAGAAGCTGCTTGCTGCAATTGTTGTTTGCTGAATACTCCAGGCAATTGAAGTAGTTTTCACCTATTGAATGGCACACCAATTAACCTTGGTGTTATGAAAGCCAGAATCTAATTGTCAATTTGCTGTTTGTGTCTGACACTTGCTATTTTTACATCATTTAAAAGGTATTTACTATTTTCGCCTCATTTAAAAGGAATTCGTAACGTTAGCCATTTCATCAATTAAGATCGGAATGTAAGCTATTACATAATCAGGCACAGATGTAAATGTTGGAACATACGTGGAATAGTGCTTTGAAGATATTATTCTCATCGTATAACTCTATTTGAGTGAATTTGACTGCGACTTGGTTAAATAAATGTGGCGATGACAGAGTAACCAGTCACCTAGAGATGGTTAATCCTAAGTTCCACACCTTCTCCCGTACCACAAGGAAAGGTGGGGGATTGGAATGCTGATCTCTGACTTACCTCTAATGGTATCTCCTCACCTACTCCCTCAACTATATGGAACTCAAAGAAGCTTCACTCTATTATAAAGGAAAAAGTTACCTTTGTAACTATTTACAGACCCGAACCTTCAAAAATAAAATATTTCTTTGAAATCTTTGACGTACTGAATTGCGTTTCTGCTCATTACTCTTCATTCACCTATAAAAATTTCGAATTCCGGTTGGGACAAGTACTTCAGCATCGTGAAGAAAAGTGGACATATGCTACTGAGTTGTTCCCCATTCCATTCATTGCTCCTATACCTGGTTATCTAGGGACGTAGTTTGTGTTATCCTGTCTTTGTGAAATACAGACCCCCAGTCTCTCCTCGAAAGGAGTTGGGCATTACGTCCCTGTGACAGGTTTCTATCTTACCTGATATAGCCTAAACAATGCTGAGAAATTCGTTAATACAAATAAAATTCACAAATACAATAGTATTCCTTCCTGACTATAACTTCCATGTGAAAAGGCCATATAAAGCCATATAAAAGGTGATCATATTCCTTAAGACCATCGTTATCTTTAAACGATCCAATGGATCAAGGAACCGACCCAAATACATAGAAGGGCATTACATCTTGTTATGTCCTATTAAGGAAATAAGCTCTTCAATAGTCATGGCAAACATTTTTGATATAAAAAACATAAACTTCCCAGGAAGTGAATTAGGTTCACGAATTTCAAGAAATGTGACAATTCCACAAGACTTTAATTCCACACCAGATGGGTTTGCACACAATGCACCTTTCACCATTAATGCTAACAACTTCAGTTTTGACAGATTCAATATTTGGTAGGCTTCCTCATCACGTCTTGGAAGAGGTATTTCCCTTCATCACTCATTAATTTATAACTGATGTAAATATCTCTGATATATATCAGCCAATATGAAGAGTTCTAATAGTCTTGCTTCTATAGACGATGGGCCTTGAGTTAATTTAGAAAATTATTGGCTGGTCTCTAACTTGAACTCAATATAGAAATTGACTGAAAAGGTTGTGGCTTACTACCTCGTCCCCCATTTGGAATACAATGGCCTAACTGACAGGTTTCTATATCCATGCTAAGATTATCATACACTATAGTACATATAACAACCAGCATGATCTCGACAGCAGAAAGTCAGTAATACTGTGCTATGTGATCTCTCGGCAGTATTGTTCATTTAAAGGAAGTTTAGGGTAATGAAATAATCAAGAAAGACAGCCATTTATAAGATAATATGGTATAATAGGTAAAGTAGGTAATTGTTAAATAATAAGAAGAAAATATGAAGAAAAGTATTAATGTAGTATAATGATGTAAAATATGTGTAAAAGTCAGAACCAAAGCACCAAATGCACTGATCAAAACAATATAAAATATATATGACTATCACAAAATAGTCAAAACATTTTTTGTGCAGTAAAACAATTAATAATTAAAAAATCACAATTGTCTATGATAAGGTGTCTCACAGACATTGGAGAATGGCTGTGTGGCACTGACTTGGTGATCAAGAACTGGTAATTTTATACCATATCATGCAAAACAAACAAAACATAAATAACAGACCCATGGTAAATATAGCATTTAAATCAACCCTAAGTTAAAAAAAAGAACGATCAGTCCAAAGTTACTCCTTGCCACATGGGCAAGGTCAATACTATAAAAGCAATGTGGTGTGGTGACTGGGAGAGAGACCAGCACCAGGCATTGTGAGTATGATGTACTATTATTGGTATTGGTTTTCTGACTTTATAAACTGGTATCCATTGTCTTGCCTTAGAATAGTAAAGTAGGGACAAAGGATAATGTATTGGGAACAACTGTGATTTTTACTTGCATATATGATTTAAAAATAATGAAATAAACAATTTACATAAATTACATTATATCTTTGTCACGTCACCAGAATAGATTAACATCTTGATACTGAAACAGCTCTGCCAAGGCTATATTAAAAAAAATTGCCCTCAACCGGATAGGGAGGAAGCATTCATGTTAGAAATGTGTTCAAATGTAGTTTGAGCATCATTTCTTTCATTTTACAGTAATAAGTAGATTTGGTCACTAAACGTCTATTGGAATATTGCCTTCCAATTTATACCAGAGTCAATCTTAAAATACTCCTTACTACCTGAACGACTCTTAAATAGTAAGGGGCTACCTTACCTAAGTGATCAACTTTATTCCTATTCAAATAGCAGAACTCAACGGTTTAATAGTAGATTGTACTAAATTCATCTCAGTAGATTGTACTAGTTTAATCTCAACTTTCAGCATTTTAAACACATTTATCAAAATTCCCTTTAAATCTTTACTTGTTAACAAGATTAAATAGCTTATAAGATGTGTCGACACGACTGCAAGAACAGTTGAGCCGAATAGGGGTAATTATTACATTGTGCTTTGTGTTGCCCTTGGGAGACACAGTACCTTACCAAATGACTCTGTTGATAAAGTGGACGGACAAGGCACGTTTGGCCGGTGCCCATGGTCACAGGGCAGGGGGATGTTTAGGTGTCCGAGCTGTCAGAACTAGTTAGCCCCAAGGCACGTGGCCTTCCACTACAAAGCAGCATGCTCTTACCGGCTACTCAGCGTCCGCGTCATACATCATGCCCCGTGCTTCCTTTACTACCAACAAACAATCATCTGAGCGAGACACAACTCAACGCAAGGGCCCCTCGTGGAGTAAAAACAAACTGCGGCATAGGACTTCTCAGTACAGAATACTTACCCATGTGACCTACATATATACTATTCTCGTGAGTTCTCATTTGTCTTACTTACAGTAAATGCATTACTTACAGTAAATGCATCCTTTTATTCTTTACTTCATGCCCTCTCTCTTTCTACTTCCGATTCATACTCACCCCTCTCGTGTAAATTATCGCTCTGCTCATTTTGTAATGGAATACGTCCTGCTGTTTAAGCCTTATATTAAATGATGAGATTTCAATGTTAGTTATACTTATATTTGGAGCCATTTGAACCATAATGATTTAATGATGTATCTAGATGTGATATCGGTCCTCCGTCATCGAAAATACCTCATCGAGCCAGATTTGGTTCATTTTCGTTAATCTTGAGAGAATTTACTTTCCCATCAACGAAGTGCTAGTTTGGTTGCTCAAGCGGTGCTCAGAATTACCTGTGTTTATTTCAACACCTTAAATTACTTGAACATCTGTTTCATCTATCGCATTCTAAAAATTGTTTGGGAGAATTAACGAATATTTGCATCAAAGAATATTTTTCAAATTATATTTTCTATCGATTTGTATAACTCTAAGAACTCATTATATTCAACAAAATGCTTGAATCCTCTTTTATGTAGAATCTATGGAAATTGAAAAAGAGGAGAGTATTATCATAACAATAAGAAATACATTTCACTTGCATTTGTAGTATTTTAACATCATTTTTTCTTCCCGAAGCATTTACTTTGCAGATAAAGGTTTCGATATTTCAACATGTGGATACCACAGTCCACAGTGGGATACAGAATTAGATAAAGTGCTGTATATCTATTCAAAACATATACATAATCCGGATTCAATACCTATTACCATTAAAGAAAAGATCCAGTATGAAAGATGAAACTCCTTTTCCGAAACGACTGCGCGGATTCCAATTAGTGGGATAAATGTCAGAAGTCATGAGTAAAGTACAGACGAATACCACGTGTAAGCGGAGATGTTATAGTTAGCTGAAGATTCTAAAATTCTCTACTCTACGATTATAACATCCTAAAAACCTCGACAGTCACAACTCCATCTTTTACAACAGTATTACATTTAAACGGCAGTATGTTAAACATATTCTATTTCTGGTAGCAGGAAGATTTGTATTTATGTTTTATAAAGAATAAAAATGCGTTTTTCGTGTTACTTAAGTGAACAGGCGATTTTTGTTATTGCGAGTATAGAAATAGTTTCCTTTCAAAAAACCAAAATAAAAGGACTTTCGACCTCCCACTTATAAAAAGATTACTTTACTCCACGACTAAATATATACACCTGAAACGTTATCATTTGAAAACATCCAACCCAAGCCAGTGTCGTGTAAACTTGCTATTTGTATCAGTAAATTGAAAATAGCGGGTGATGGGCAGCACCTCACTACACAGTTTATATGCTGTGTTGTATTTGTTATCATCAACTCTAGCTAAGATATATTGGCCTCATTATGTGAGTGAATGAGGCACAGTTTTAGGATGTCATCCCGCATATGCCACAGCTGTACCCCACACTTTACAACATACACGATACTCAAGGGTCTTTTTATCACCACGTTTTTGTTGAGTAGGGGGCGCTGCAGGCGTTTTGCAGATACCATTGGGGTGGAGGTTACATAAGACGTCCCGCTGCAGACAATAGCTTGGTGTAATGCCTCGCATCTCCTTTCTATACTGCCTCTTTCTCTGTCACCATCCTCCACATTATCATTCAGACTACTTCTCTATTTATTATTCTGATCCTTATCGTGATAGGTGATACACTTCTGTGTATATTCTGGCATTGCTAGGAATAAGAGGGCGCTAGATTTCATGTATACCATACACCTGCCGGGCTCCCTACCTCTTTCTCAGATATGAAAATATCTTCCCTTACCACCTATGCCAAGACGGCTGACTTTGATGGCCCCAGCAAGGTGAGCTCTCTCAGCCATGTCGACTCAAGGTTTGGGGTTGTTTTGTAAAGAGATAACCCATGATATGAACTATGTCCTAGTACATAATGGTAACACTATTGATCTTAGCATGTATGTAGGAGACATAGCTTTGACGGCGTGCGGTGAGGTTTTTTAGTATCCAGTATGGCTGTGTAGCTTCTGACCGGGAGAGGCAGACTGGTGCTGGTGGCACAGTGAGCTGAGAGGGGATGTACGCCCAAACAAGCTGCTCTGAAGGCTGTGGGACGGCGAGGATGAGCCCCTCCGCCAGCCAGCACCGCGCCTCCGCCGCTACCCCACTCCGCAGCCAGACCCACACTGCCGCCTAGCATGCACACTGCCCAGCCAAACTTGTCACTATGTTTAACCGTTGGGCTTTGTGCACTCATGTTTTAGGCCACGGTCTGAGTGGCGATACAGTATAAACAGGGACCGTGGAGCGTACCACCAGTATGATCAAATAACTGACCATTTTGCTTTACTCACAGCATTTGATCAGCTTCAGGATGTTCATCCCCATTACCATATGAATGTTAAGATGATGCAGAAGATGAAATTATGAGAACATAAAGGAGTACATTGGTCTACCCCCTAAAACAAGAGAAGGGAGGATGATATATGACGTGGAGCCCCTAGTCGTCCACAGGTGGTGGGCTCAACAAGCAAGCATAACCCAGCCTGTGTTCACATTGCAGGGTACCCATGTTACCATGTAGTCTGCAGCCAAGGAAACAATGATCACTTCACATTGGGGATTACTGTTTGTCCTGATCCTGATCGTCATCCCATCTTCCCAGGCCGCTGCAGGAAAAAAGATAGGTATGTGTAATCCAAATTAGTATGGCAAATTAGCATTGTTTTGGAAATAATATTAATAGGTTGTGTTCTGCTCCCAGTTATTGATTTGATATCAATATCCCAGAATACAATGGAGCTATTAACAACTGTATATTAGATATTAGTATCTTTTCTTACTTTTTAAGATGAAACAATGTCTGAATGGATGAAATCATCGTATATTAAAGTTCAGGAGGTTTTTTGTGATAGCTAGCTTAGGAAATAATTTGTTAAGCTCCTATTTTGAGCTCATTATTTGCAATGTGTTAAGTTATAACCTTGTTATCATCCAGCAAAATGACTTACTATCCACAATGTCAACAGAAAACATGTATAATGTGACAGGGAAGTAGGAATATAAACCACAATTCCAAACTTTTTTACAAATGATTTTACAATTATGTATGATCATACAGTTTAGATATAGAAGTAATTATAGTTCTCTTAATCCCTTTGTTTACCTCTTGGCAATCCTCGTCCAGAAATATTGAAGATACAGTATTAGGCTTTTGGCAACATTGGTTTAATGATGCCTTCAGTCGTATGTGGAATCCATTTTTGACAAATGACATAATCCGACTTTATAGAGAGCATTAATTTTTAAAATGACAAAGAGTAATGAGGAAAATATCCAGACAAATTGGAATTATTTGAAGAGATTTCACGAAAGATTATGCACGATGTATGCGAAATAAGTGACAATACAAGGTTGAAATATTATGTGTAATATTCTCGCCATCTTTCTCTTACCAACCACAGTGTTGTATATGTCTAGAATAGAATGGTCGCCCTACACGGATGGGAATGGAGAAACTCTCCTTATCTACCACTCAGAAAATGGAAGAAAACATAATTCACCAAGTTCACTATAACGGTTGAATAATGTTCTTATGACATGGCATGTACAGTGTATGAGGCCTGGTATATACAGATACATGCTTTGCTCCTATCAGGAGCCAAGCAGAGCCACACAAAAACCGCCATAGAAGGCACACAGAGGGTGGGGGCCAGACTTGATTAGCTAATAAACCGCAACCATTGCTCATACATAGTTTAGGCCAAACACAGAAAGACACATTTCAAGTGTTTGACAATTGCCTGGACGAACACTTGTGTATTACTGGTGTTTTTGTGTTTTATTTTACAAAACACAAAATCAGTCACATGATCAGTCTATGTATTCTAAAATATATACATGAATATATACATGAATATATATATATATATATATATATATATATATATATATATATATATATATATATATATATATATATATATATATATATATATATATATATATATATATATATATATATATATATATATATATATATATATATATATATATATATATATATATATATATGTATGTATGTATGTGTGTGTGTGTGATGTTATGTAAAGGAACAATTCTTGTCAATAATAGCACATTGTCATTAAAACTATAACTCGGGGCAAGGTAGAGGCAATCATTTTATTCTATTCTGACTCTCTGACCAGATATACCTGAGTATATGAACCCACTGTCTACCTGATTAGCCTACCTGACATATCATAACTTCTAAATCAATTGCTGGGATAACCCAAATAAGGGAATCTGTATGAAAATACAAAATTGGGCCATAAATATCACCATTCACACCTTCAAGTAGCCTTCTTCTTTATCATACTTGGCTTTTTAAGCATGAAGTCATTAACAGAAAAGAACAGATGTGATCTATTATGATCCTGCTTTTGGTCTACTTTTATCATCAAAGCAGAAGTTGGATAAGTAATTCCTGGGCATTTATAAAAACAATCATAAAAAAAATCTTCCACCAATTGATGTTATATGAAGGCAAAAACCTGAATAATGATGTACAGGAGATGTATATCTATATAAATATATGTGTGGAGCATAAAGCATGTCCAATTATCATTCTCGCCCTCTTTGTCACATATTGATGTTTATTTGAAATATGGGAGAAATTATGATAACAGACAGAGATAACCTTGTTTAGGTTGGCCATTGAGGTCTATTGTGTTTTGCCCTTCTTTATTTATGATCTCAACTTCGTCCACCAGCGGGGCACAGATGACAAGAACTCCTGTAATATTATTGGCAACACTGTGCCAGTAATGGACAATCCATTATATAGGAATCAGAGCAATAAGTGTGAAGATAGGCTGTGCCTCATTATGATCATCCACACATTGATGAGGGGTGGATCGATATGTCTGGGAACCAGGAATGGATTATCTGTAGCCTCTTAGTGCTTATCCTGATCTCAGTCTAGAGCACAATACATCCCATATCACAACTATGTGCTGCTGAAAGACGGGACACAGGCAATCTTAATTTGATTACACAATATTTAAAATGAAATTATCCACGCAGAAAAGACATGGATTCTATTCCAACATGGTGTCTATTTGCCTTGCAAAACGCTGAATATTTGTCCAGAATCATATTGAAGAGTGATCACGATTATGGCGCCAGAAAAATGTTGTGGAGGTGTGAAAACCTGCCAATTATTCTCAGACGTGCCTGGCATTGAATATGTCTGAATTTGTGAAAACTTTGCATACAAAGCGTCGCTAGTTTTTAATGCCTCATTGGTCTGTTTTTTTAATTAATCAAATTGAATTGTTGAACAAATATATTAATGTTTTGTTGGTAACCTATCTATTACATAGATGAGAGAGCAAAAAATTATACATGTTTGCAAAAATGAAACGTCATGGAGTACGAGGAGAAACAAGAATTTTGGGTCAGGAAGCTTCATAATGGTTTGAATGGTTGAAAACTACTATTTATAGGGACACGCTTCTCACCTTTAACCAGAGTTCAACAACTTGCAATCAAAGGATTTTGGTTGTTATCATGTTATCATGCAGAAGAGAAACCCTAAGCCATTATTATTGATATCGTGAAGAAAAGGGGCATCGAGTCCTGATGGTAGATGTCCTTTCGCAGTCTCCATTTTGTTTAGATATCATTAAAACTGACAAACTAGAGGTTCAAATCAACGTCATTACATGGTAGAGTTTGAAACTATTTTGGTGTCGGTGCTTTGGCAGCTTGGATTCAGGTCATCACAAATGATTTTCACGCTAACACAAAATGTGCAAATGTTTTTATTGCTCTGCCATATTTAACTTTTTCATCGTCAAAATCAGGTATATTCGCTAATGAAACAAACACGACATTGATTTGTCTGGTGTATCAGACTACTTGAAAAAACGCATTCGAAAGTAACATTTGTTGGTTAGCATATCCAGCATTGTGACAATAAAAAATATATATATTCAACTAAATTGGACATGTTCATCTACAAAGACGCATCTTCCCAACCCAACCAGCATCCCAAAATTGGTAATCACTTCACAATATGATAGCAAGGCATTACGTTCCGGTGGCCGAATTCTATCTGACTAGCAGGTATCATAATGTGGGAATAAGGCATAACTCCATGCTAACACATCATTAATTGCACAGGCCTTTAAAATAGACCCTTGGACAAATCTTAATTGACCCATAAGCTATGTCGGAATAATCTTTGATACATTCCAAAATATGTTGCTTAACAATGTTTGGTGATTGTGGTTATATGCTTTAAAATCAATTAATCTTTAAAAGAGACAGGCAGGTAAAGATTTTCATTTTCAGAAAAAAAGGCTTTTATTTCATTGGAATTATTGTACAAACCCTACTGGTTTACCAAATACGAGTAAGGGTATGATTATGAAATAAACGTCTGGTGGCAATGGTTGCAATAACTTGCTTTTCAGTTGACCTTGTTTCTTGCACTTTTTTAGCATATGACGTTTGTCAGCCTCACAAAGTCTAGTTTACTCATGGTTGGTATATTCCCCGTGTGTTTGAGAATAGATTTGGAATCTGCCATGTAATGATATGAAAGAAATGGATGGCTTGAGATATATTGCAAGGTCTGAAATATGTGGTATAGGAGACCAGAGGTTCTCCTGGATTCATATCATTAACATTGCTTATCAGTCGGCACAGAAGCTGTCCCCCAAGCAAAATTGCAACGCCTTCCAAAATAAAATGTTCTTCGTCGCCACGTATTATTTCTGACTGGTTTAAAACAAATAATTAGCCCACACTGATTTCCCAGATTACATTAATTACATTGTGTTTTGATAGAAATAAGGAATTATTAGAGACAAAGACGAAGACAATGCTGTTTACAAAACATTTGCTCATCACTCATATGGATAGATACGTGCGACTTCCCATCGCAGTCAACTTAATGTGTCATATATGTCGCTTGGTGTTGTTCATTTGAAACTGATTAACGGATTTTCTGTAGATTGCCGACTGCATTACATATTAATTATTGATAGGTATCACATACTTAACCTATTGATAGGCCACTCATAATGAGGAATTTAGCTATGTTATTTTCAATATTTATACTCCCCTCCACCATTCGATATATTGCTTTGACATTTTACTTCTTGGTTTATGCGCTGTAACGTTAGAGTTTACCTCAGAGCAAACCTTGTGTTATCGATAGATGTTTCACGAAAATAATCAAAATGCTCATATGCTCATGCCTATTTACAAAGATCATGTTGTGGATTGCGCATTGGGAGTTACAACGGAGAGGCCAAGTGACTTTTTTAATGTAAACTGGATTTATATTTCCTGTCATGTGGCATATTCTGTTATGTGTATTATGTGTATCAAATGTAAATTGACACTGTTATGTAATGATACAATAGGGATATATACCGATGGTTGATGAAAAATATGACTAACCAGTTTATGAAGTGGGTTGAGCTTTAATATGTGTAATGTAATTCATATATTAGCCAATACATTATCTTGAGTTTTGTATTACAAACAAAATAATTAAATCCACCACAGATCTTTTGGAATTTGACCTGATATGTAATGCTGAATTTTAACTGGGTTTCAAAGCGATATAAAGGATGATAACACTGTTATTATGTTATAGGGAAACTAAGAATTCATTCGTTGTGAGCGAAACACTCTCTTGTAACATAACATTTACAAGATTTAATATTCTGATGATTTATACGCTGGTATTATTTGAAACTGGAAGGGTGATAATTCAATTGACTAGATTTCATTAGGGAACATAGATTGTCATCGGGTTTCACTACAAAGAGGCTCGGACTGTTGGAATGCAAATGAGACAAAATCCTTTGTATATCATAATCTACAACATTCTCTTTATATCTGTGAATATTCCACTTAGGAAAGATAATCTTTTAGCTGATCGATGCCTTTCATGCCAGTGTCTGAATACTGAAGTCTATCATTGTTCAGAAAACATCCTGAAGGTGAACAAGTCTCCACACAACCAATGTTCATTCATCAGGTGGATTAGAATATTTTGTATTCCAGAGTACATGTAATTGGGCAAGTGGTTAAAGTCAAAGTCAACTTCTTAGTATATATATATTTATATATATATATATATATATATATATATATATATATATATATATATATATATATATATATATATATATATATGCGTATGATTACAAGTTCGACGGGCGAATACAAAAAAAACCATCACTATTTCGAGATAGTGATGGGCATTTGTCATGTTTTAGATATCGACTTGAGCCCAGTGTTGTATATTTGTATATGCAAATAAAATGCAAATTCAAATAAAAAGAAGGAAATGTTTTTCATCACTTGACCATTGACGCATGTATGTTAATTACAACAGGCTCCCACTGAATATGTACATGGCACATACATTTGCTGAGAGTTTGTGCTTTTGGGATAAACATATAGTTATAATATCCTGCAAGCATAACGCAGGTGTGTTGTTGAGCTGCTAATATATATATATAGCAATTACACATCCCCAAGCTGTGGCCATCTTCATCAGTCAAACAGCCAAGCTAGACCCATCCTCCAGACAAAGAACCACCCAGCCCAGCTCCGTATCCTTAACTCCTTAATGTGAGGTCTGTTTCCACGATGTAGACACACATGTACAATGCATCAACCCCCATTTAACGTACACAGATATTCATATACAAATTATGTGCATGATAAGATATCAGAGATACAGGTATTCTCACCACTGAATATATGACATTGCTCTGTTATCTTGAAAGTAAATTTAGCTGGCCGAAATAGCTCAATTGGTAGAGTATTCGCCTTGAGATCCAGGGATTCCCGGTTCGAATCCTGGCCAGTTACTATCAATCGCTATGAGCAGACATTATCTGGATCAGCGGTATATAAATGACAGCTTTTTAAGGTCACCTATTAGAAACTATATCGGTGTCAGCACACAAAGTGTGGTGATTCGTAAGGCAGCATTGGCAAGGATCGGTGCAATAGCCAATTTCAAACCGGCATCCCTACTTGCAGACAGACCTTAATAGACCCATACACCATGCCTAACTGCAATATTAACAGCCCCATGATTGTCATAACTAAGGATAAAGATGAATATTATTGGCATAGTTTCAC
The DNA here is from genome assembly GCA_949316495.1 of Amphiduros pacificus. Lineage (NCBI taxonomy): Eukaryota > Metazoa > Annelida > Polychaeta > Phyllodocida > Hesionidae > Amphiduros > Amphiduros pacificus. The sequence goes on along the minus strand of OX439004.1, from coordinate 16,249,922 downwards.
GATTTCAATATCTAAGAATTGAAATTTTAAACCGCCATGTTTATTTGATTAATTCACATTACACATCGATGTAAAATGCATGAATACATATTTCTAATATTCACAATGTGTATTGTGTATCAGTACACGGGGTTTCTTCATTACTTTTAGAGGTAAATACTGTCTGTGTGTTCTTTATTGCAAATCTGGTGCACTTACTAAAAAGTGTAGATCTGTCTTTGATAACAGATAAGGTTTACACATGGTATTCGAGTTACTCCCCGACAGGTCACGTGTTATGCAGATGCAAGGAGGTAAACATGCTTATTCTCAAACGGGACTTCCAAATTCTACCAGGTGCTGGCTGCTAATTCTGATTACCTCTCATGGGAATGATACATTCCTGTTTCTAAGAGGACTGCAGCAAATTACAGATTGAACAGTACACAGATAATAGCCAATAGCAATAACTCACTGCACTTTGTGATTGGTATTAGGTGTAACAAGACAGAAGAGCGATTTAAAACATAATCTCTACTGCATAGACAAATTTACATTTAACTCTACAAGGAGGGTCCATTTTCAAGCGTCTTAGGGCCAGTCCACTTGTAAGGCTTAACTCCATGCCATAGGGCCAATATGTGCGTTGACAATGAGATGCCCTGGTCGTGCAGCGGTTGTTAGGCAAAATATCTCTGTTCTGTTGGTATGCAATATTTAAAGGTGGGCTTGCATGTGGTTCTGCAATCACACTTTGAGTCATTGTCGGGCTTTATTGAACAATTCCATGGCAGATATTGGCCAATATTATACCTGTATCTGACAGGTTTAAACCTAATAGTAAGACCCTCGAGATATAAATGGTCACGAACCTGGCATCTCAGGTAGCGCTGTCAAAAGTAAAGTACCCTTGGCATTGTAATCAGTAGAAAGTGTCCTGAATGCCGCCAATTGCGCCAGGTTGTAAATTGCAATTTTGGCAACACTGTTGCTTTATATCGTTTTCAAACCTCCTGTGTGTAATGATGATCACCCAACAAAGAGGTTTAGCAACAGAGGCAAATGTCACGCACTTATATTACAATTGCAATCATTTTTTTTTGTTTCAAATATTCCATGCTCTGTCTTTGGATTATATTTGAATGCCATATATGTGAGGGAATATGTTCATGTATAATAGTTATCATTATAGGCATTGATCCCCATTTCAAGTAAACAAATGATTTCATCTATATTGCATATTTCAATATTAGTATTTTTCATTCTTTATGATGATAAAAAAACTAAAAACATAACCAAGAACATTACATTCGTATTAATATGACATAGGCACCTAATGAAATCATCGTGTTCATTTCACCTCTCTTCAGACCGCTGGTAGAAACTTCTTGTGGTAATGTGCCCATTTCAGACCTGATACTGGCAAATACTGACTAAGACTCCGATGTCGATGTAATTTAAACTTGCTGTAAAATGCGCAGGAATAGATGACGGAGATACATCTGTGAATACGTATCTCCTTTCTGTAGTTCATTAAAGATATTTGAGGATCTCCAATCAACACATATGTACAGTTGTTAAAGATCTGAAATATTAAAACGTTATCAAACATAGAAAAGGGTACTCTCCTGAGCAGATCCTAGCTTTATCATAGATTCTGCAAGCAGAGGGCCATAAATGTCTTTTCGATTTAGAGCTGGGAGATCACACCAATATTTTGTACATGTCCTATTGGTGTCAATGTTATGATTAGATGCGGGCACAGTAATGAATGAGTAAGGGTGTTAGTGATACCATTATACCATAATAGCCAGACAAATACGATCATGGGATGGTGCATTATTTTTTAAAGAGAGGGGGCAAAACTGATTTGTTTTTCAAAACTGATGAATCAGGCCTCATCATGCGCATGACCATGTCCAAGAGCCAACCAATTGCAGAGCTGTATGGTAATTGAATACTAATGTGAGGAAAACGGTTTTCCGCATTTCATGAGTTGTGGCAGACAGAGGTAGTACGCAACTCTGCCTCACTATGCAGAGCAAGGGAAAGACGTTTGAGGTTTCATTTTGCATGTGAAGCATCTAATATGGCGTGACAGGACAAACAAATCGACTCACTCACATGTTACATAACTATTACAGCAATCTGCTAATAACATGTACATAACGTGTCACTAATCAGAGATACAATTTGTCATTGCTAGTCAATGGTTATGTTCCACAGCGCGGTGTCCTTTGCTTCACCGATTCCGAGTGTTGGTAAAGCTTATACAACCACGGTCAAAACAAAGGTCGTATTGTGGTCAATACACCGGGAACACTGTAGAAAGGGTGCGTTATATAAGAGACAGGAGGGGTCCCGGATTAACGGCCCCTAAGTACAATTAAGCCCAAGGCGGCTTACTCTACTCACATATTGTGAGACTCTGGAACGAAGATAGATCATTGGTTTAAACATCTTGGTCATTACATACCCCTGTTGCATTACACAAATATGTATTGTTCATGTCAGTGGCTGACAGTCAAAGAACGGTCACGTAGATATTGCCGTGATTGAGGAAATGGTAGTGTGTTAGTCCATAGGGGTCCGATAGGAGTAACAGAGCTTGTGGTGTGAGACTCAAACAGGGTTAGTAGTGTGAGACCGAGACAGGGTCAGTGGTGTGAGACCCAGACAGGGTTAATGGTGTGAGACCCAGACAGGGTTAGTGGTGTGAGACCCAGACTGGGTTAGTGGTGTGAGACCCAGACTGGGTTAGTGGTGTGAGACAAGGCAGGGTTAGTAGTGTGAGACCCAGACAGGGTTAGTGGTGTGAGACACAGACAGGGTTAGTGGTGTGAGACACAGACAGGGTTAGTGGTGTGAGACTCAGACAGGGTTAGTGGTGTGAAACTCAGACAGGGTTAGTGGTGTGAGACACAGACAGGGTTAGTGGTGTGAGACCAGGGCAGGGTTAGTGGTGTGAGACAAGACAGGGTTAGTGGTGTGAGACCCAGACGGGGTTAGTGGTGTGATACCCAGACTGGGTTAGTGGTGTGAGACCAAGAAAGGGTCAGTGGTGTGAGACCAGGGCAGGGTTAGTGGTGTGAGACCCAAACAGGGTCAGTGGTGTGAGACCAGGACAGGGTAAGTGGTGTGAGACTCAGACAGGGTTAGTGGTGTGATACCCAGACTAGGTTAGTGGTGTGAGACCAAGAAAGGGTCAGTGGTGTGAGACCAGGGCAGGGTTAGTGGTGTGAGACCCAAACAGGGTCAGTGGTGTGAGACCAGGACAGGGTAAGTGGTGTGAGACTCAGACAGGGTCAGTGGTGTGAGACCCAGACAGGGTTAGTGGTGTGAGACCAGGGCAGGGTTAATGGTGTGAGACCCAAACAGGGTTAGTGGTGTGAGACCAGGGCAGGGTAAGTGGTGTGAGACTCAGACAGGGTCAGTGGTGTGAGACCCAGACAGGGTTAGTGGTGTGAGACCAGGGCAGGGTTAATGGTGTGAGACCAGGGCAGGGTTAATGGTGTGAGACCCAAACAGGGTTAGTGGTGTGAGACCAGGGCAGGGTAAGTGGTGTGAGACTCAGACAGGGTTAGTGGTGTGAGACACAGACAGGGTTAGTGGTGTGAGACACAGACAGGGTTAGTGGTGCTGTAAGGGTACTAATGTGTGTAGCACAGACGGATAAGGCAGAGTCAGTGCTGTGCGAGTCAGACAAAGGTGGTCGTGCATAGTTGCGATTACTCTGCATGGCGAGATAGAGTCATATACTACCTCTGCAGCAATACGTTGTTTCTTGCATAGATTTGTTCCGCACATATTAGCATGCAATTACCATGAAGTTGGCCAATTGGTTGGCTCATGTATGTGCTCATGCACACAACAACATAACTTTACACGTGCTCTTGCCCATTTGATTTGTTCATAAGTAATTTAGAGTGGATCATTCCAAATTGGGGAGGGGGTATATTTGAAACATCTGGTGGAAAAGTATGCCATTTATATAAATAAGTTCAGGGATTTGACATCACTTAAAACGCTATTTCATGGTGAGGTTTGACATATTAGCTTTGCCCATGAAGAAAACATCAAGATTTGTATTCCTCCTCCTGCCTTGAGGATTAATGGTCCATCCCTTGCTGACTATTTTGATACACATGCCACTAAAATCTCACTCGTTGTTGGATTCACTTTCTTATAATAACAACGACACCAATTGGCCATGTTGCCCCATGTGACGAAACATTTGACTCATTGTCCACTGGCTGCTTGAACTGGGTGTGGCCACTGAGCATTCATGCAAAGAGTTAAATATACCGTTTACTTGCAGAGTCAGGTATAAGTCCTGGCTCTGCTGAGGAGAGTAGTTTGCAATGTCTGACGTTTAATACTAGAAATGCTGGGCGTTCATATTCTCATAAAAAGATATATAGTTGAAGATTATAACATAGAAATCAAAATAAAAGACAAAATACATAATAACATAGTTAATTGAATAATCACCGAGGAGAGCTTATTACACTGAAGTATTTGCACAAGAAGAAGTCGATCAGACAAGTGTATAGACTTTTAATAAGTGGAGGACTGTGCGCCACACAAATATCCAGATACCTGCAGTATAATATATGTTGCTTGATAAATTGAGAAGTACTAAAATATCTGTGTACAACTAACTCCACGTATTTGTATGATATAGTTTTTGTGCATAATTCACAGGGGTACAGGTCTTTGTAAGGTAAACAATCGTTCAACTGAGCTGATAGGTCAACCTTTTTTGATTGGCCTAACTGGCAGCTGAGTTAGCCACACAATGGCTTTTGATGTGACATACATGTATTTATTGACGTGATGCATATCAATAACAGATTCACGGGAACCATTTCATCTTTGGAAGAATATCCGAGAAGAATAGTCAGACATTATGAAATGTTTAATCTTGCATTATATATGTATGGATATATCTATTCCGAATTAGAAATAACTGGCATATATGAAAAGCTTAATAGGAAATTCAAGACCTCTATTCATGTGCACAATTGGTATTCTGAAATGGCTGCAAAGTGAGACCATTTGTGAAGGTGTTTTAACTGATGTAGAACAATAACACAAACAATGGCATGCATCACATAGGTTCGTCTGACTAATACTGGGGTAACCCGATAAGCCTTACTTAGACCAGACTATTTAGGTAGAAATAAAGGATGATATGGAAGATGGAAGAGAGTAAAGGGCCAGCGGAGACATTCTGTATATAGATCCTGGTTATATGGTCACACAGACATTAGTTAAGAAAGCACGAAACATCTTGGAATATCAATATTTTATTTGGACTGAGTTGGAGATATTGATGCCACTTGATAGAGCAGACAAAATTCTTATATATAAAATATGTTCTTAAACAATATCGTGTAATTTACACCAACTGCAAATTAGCCTTATCGGGTATCAGACATTGTGGAAGATGGGGAGCATCTCATGATCAAATATCTGTATCAAGATTTCATACAATATATATATCTGATAGGACGGTTTCCTCAATCACTTCAAGCTGAATAACTTGAAACATATGTCTTAAAAACTCAGGACAATTGGTGGCATTGTATGAGTCAGGAGTGGTATGAGTCAGGAGTGGTATGAGTGGTATGAGTCAGGAGTGGTATGAGTCAGGAGTGGTATGAGTGGTATGAGTCAGGAGTGGTATGAGTCAGGAGTGGTATGAGTGGTATGAGTCAGGAGTGGTATGAGTCAGGAGTGGTATGAGTGGTATGAGTCAGGAGTGGTATGAGTCAGGAGTGGTATGAGTGGTATGAGTCAGGAGTGTAATTATGTTGGTTAATTAGTTTGTTTGTTTGGGACAGTGCTGTATTGGTCAAGTAGGTATGGACAGACCTAAGCATATAAATCAGTTCTGGGACAATGTTTTTAGAATCAGATAAGTAGGTCAGTGTGTATGATTTAGTTGGGGACAGTGTTATATTTGCCAGGCAGGTTAGAGTGTATGATTTAGTTGGGGACAGTGTTATATTTGCCAGGCAGGTTAGAGTGTAAGATTTAGTTGGGGACAGTGTTATATTTGCCAGGCAGCTCAGAGTGTATGATTTAGTTGGGGACAGTGTTATATTTGCCAGGCAGGTTAGAGTGTATGATTTAGTTAGGGACAGTGTTATATTTACCAGGAAGGTCAAAGTGTATGATTCAGTTGGGGACAGTGTTATATTTGCCAGGCAGGTTAGAGTGTATGATTTAGTTGGGGACAGTGTTATATTGCCAGGCAGCTCAGAGTGTATGATTTAGTTAGGGACAGTGTTATATTTGCCAGGAAGGTCAAAGTGTATGATTCAGTTGGGGACAGTGTTATTTTTGCCAGGGAGCTCAGAGTGTATGATTCAGTTGGGGACAGTGTTATATTTGCCAGGGAGGTCAGAGTGTATGATTCAGTTGGGGACAGTGTTATATTTGCCAGGGAGGTTAGAGTGTATGATTCAGTTGGGGACAGTGTTATATTTGCCAGGCAGGTCAGAGTGTATGATTCAGTTGGGGACAGTGTTATATTTGCCAGGCAGCTCAGAGTGTATGGTTTAGTTGGGGACAGTGTTATATTGCCAGGCAGCTCAGAGTGTATGATTTAGTTGGGGACAGTGTTATATTGCCAGGCAGCTCAGAGTGTATGATTTAGTTGGGGACAGTGTTATATTTGCCAGGCAGCTCAGAGTGTATGATTTAGTTGGGGACAGTGTTATATTTGCCAGGCAGCTCAGAGTGTATGATTCAGTTAGGGACAGTGTTATATTGCCAGGCAGCTCAGAGTGTATGATTTAGTTGGGGACAGTGTTATATTTGTCAGGGAGGTCAGAGTGTATGATTTAGTTGGGGACAGTGTTATATTTGCCAGGCAGCTCAGAGTGTATGATTTAGTTGGGCACAGTGTTATATTTGCCAGGAAGGTCAAAGTGTATGATTCAGTTGGGGACAGTGTTATATTTGCCAGGGAGGTTAGAGTGTATGATTCAGTTGGGGACAGTGTTATATTTGCCAGGCAGCTCAGAGTGTATGATTTAGTTGGGGACAGTGTTATATTTGCCAGGCAGCTCAGAGTGTATGATTTAGTTGGGGACAGTGTTATATTGCCAGGCAGCTCAGAGTGTATGATTTAGTTGGGGACAGTGTTATATTGCCAGGCAGCTCAGAGTGTATGATTTAGTTGGGGACAGTGTTATATTTGCCAGGCAGGTCAGAGTGTATGATTTAGTTTGGGACAGTGTTATATTTGCCAGGCAGCTCAGAGTGTATGGTTTAGTTGGGGACAGTGTTATATTGCCAGGCAGCTCAGAGTGTATGATTTAGTTGGGGACAGTGTTATATTTGCCAGGCAGCTCAGAGTGTATGATTTAGTTGGGGACAGTGTTATATTTGCCAGGCAGCTCAGAGTGTATGATTCAGTTGGGGACAGTGTTATATTGCCAGGCAGCTCAGAGTGTATGATTTAGTTGGGGACAGTGTTATATTGCCAGGCAGCTCAGAGTGTATGATTTAGTTGTGGACAGTGTTATATTGCCAGACAGCTCAGAGTGTATGATTTAGTTGGGGACAGTGTTATATTTGCCAGGCAGGTCAGAGTGTATGATTTAGTTGGGGACAGTGTTATATTGCCAGGCAGCTCAGAGTGTATGATTTAGTTGGGGACAGTGTTATATTGCCAGGCAGCTCAGAGTGTATGATTTAGTTGGGGACAGTGTTATATTTGCCAGGCAGCTCAGAGTGTATGATTTAGTTGGGGACAGTGTTATATTGCCAGGCAGCTCAGAGTGTATGATTTAGTTGGGGACAGTGTTATATTTGCCAGGCAGCTCAGAGTGTATGATTTAGTTGGAGACAGTGTTATATTGCCAGGCAGCTCAGAGTGTATGATTTAGTTGGGGACAGTGTTATATTTGCCAGGCAGCTCAGAGTGTATGATTTAGTTGGAGACAGTGTTATATTGCCAGGCAGCTCAGAGTGTATGATTTAGTTGGGGACAGTGTTATATTTGCCAGGCAGCTCAGAGTGTATGATTTAGTTGGGGACAGTGTTATATTGCCAGGCAGCTCAGAGTGTATGATTTAGTTGGGGACAGTGTTATATTTGCCAGGCAGCTCAGAGTGTATGATTTAGTTGGAGACAGTGTTATATTGCCAGGCAGCTCAGAGTGTATGATTTAGTTGGGGACAGTGTTATATTTGCCAGGCAGCTCAGAGTGTGATTTAGTTGGGGACAGTGTTATATTGCCAGGCAGCTCAGAGTGTATGATTTAGTTGGGGACAGTGTTATATTTGCCAGGCAGGTCAGAGTGTATGATTTAGTTGGGGACAGTGTTATATTTGCCAGGCAGGTCAGAGTGTATGATTTAGTTGGGGACAGTGTTATATTTGCCAGGCAGGTCAGAGTGTATATTTCAGTTGGGGACAGTGTTATATTTTCCAGGTAAATGTAGGTTTATGACCCAGGGACAATATTGTATATGTCATGTAGATGTGGAAGTCTAGGTGTATTCATGAATTAACAGTGTCTGCCCGGGAAGGCAAACAAGCAAGAGAAACGGTTTTCCGCTGTTCCCGTGATGAGGGGCTTCCTGGGGATAAATGAGTGTTTTATAATACTAGATATATGCAGATACTAGTATCCAGATGAACCAAGAATCACTCACCCCGCATTGCACAAAATTAGAAGAAACCTTATCGTGGCAGGAAATGTGCACTGGAAATTATTTTTGAGTGAACCTTACATCAGCTCATGTAATATGTTTACTATTAAAGATGAATAAATAAATCTCACATGTTCAGGCTGAGCATGTGTTTAGTAGGATTTTTGTAAGATTGTAGTTGGCATGGTAAAAGTTCATGGTGCTGCCCAGGGCTACATGCCATAAGCTCACCATGCTTACGGCTCAGTTATATATAGGTTCATTTGACCAGGCAGAGACCGGGACACATACCCCTTATCCCGCCCAGGTCACGTGTGCCGTGACCTACTTAACCCTCTCATCCATAGTGCATATCTCTTCCTAGACCGGATCTGAAGAATATTGCAAGGATTTATTATTTTTTTAAATGTCAAGATAGATAGCATTCCCTATAATTATAACGTCTTCAGAGGTATCGGCAGTTCGGATATTCTGCGAATATATACTAGATATTTAGAAAAGGTGATTTCTCTGATCATGCTGATAGAATCAGACAGGTTGAAAAATATTTGCTGTCGGGAATTTTTATTGAAATACGAAAAATTCGAACCGAAATAATGTACAAGTTTGAAAACATCGACCCTTTGCTGCAGTAACGTAGGGTATGAACTGTTTACCGTCATAAAGTCCTGTAATAGATCAAAATCATATCATATTATATTCATACATGATAGACAAAAAGGGGACTCTTCAGAGAAATCAACAGGCGCCCAACCTACTCTTGGATGGTTCCCATGAGGCGTATTGTCCGCCATAAATCTTTCATTAACACCACGTGAGATGTTACCTTGGCATTGTTTCTGGTGAGGGTATGTATGTTTAACGGTCTGAGTGTTGTTGTTCATCAGATACTGTATCACGTGGCTTACTGTTTGAAAAACAAATTCTGATGAGATAGTTGATGATACAGTCAACACACGTTTCTCTGATACAGTACGATCTGCAGTTGTCAGCGACACAGAATTGCTTCTAACCAACCTCGTCCCATCCTTCCTACACCCAAACCCAGTCTGCATTAACTTGTTTATTATGGACCTTGCCTTTAACCGTTACAACGGGGAGTGATCAACAGTGCGGTGGGTCACTAACGAACGTGTTTTTCTCATGTTACACGGAAACACGTGTCACACGTGTCTTCAGGGCAGCATCCGGTATGCTTTATGACGGAGTGAATTGCGACTAATGGTCGAATGAATTTTGAAGCAGTAAGATATGATATGACATAACAATAAGGCCATCCTAAAGTAAATAGCACTGTTAATGGGGCAGTGTTAACGGTCCACCAGTCATGTACATCTGGAATCATCTGAACACCGCAATGTAGTGTACACTGGTTGACACAGGTTATGTCTTCGAAGCATCCAGTCCTGCAAAAGGAATTATTTAACATGTAATACAAATGTAGCAACTTGGCAGAAAATATTTGCTTTTGAAGAAGGACAAAATATCATAGACAAGTTCCAGGCTCAAAGCAATGTGTGTTCAATAAAGAGTAAAGTTGTTATAATAATACTCTGCAGATTCCAATCAGAATATCTTGTCTTTCTGATATAATGCTATAATCGTAAACGGACAGCTCTATCATGGGAAGAATTTCAAAAGACTGGTGTATGTTACAAGACTGCCTTCCATAAGATGCGATTTCAGCCTATCTATTTATATGGGATTAGGGGTCAGAATCCTGGGTGATGAGTTTCCTGAGAAAAAAACGGTAACAGGATTAATATAGCTCAGAGTCATATCCCTTCTGATAATTGTATTCATCGGGATAAGTTTCCAATGTATTTTCGTCGTTATCTTCCCGGGATGGTCATTTGCATCACAAATAAGAAATGGAAGAAGAAATAGGTTTTTGCTGATGCAATACAGATCCTGGGGAGAAAGGATTTAAATTCAATTAAAATTGCGATAGTGTTTTGATTGCCAGTCTTTCGGGAATCAAAGATGACAGGCCTGAGACCGGCGCTGAAGGATCATATTTAGATCTCATTAAATCATCATTCACTATCTGCCAATGTTATCATGAATGATCTTTGAAAATCACCAGAATTATTGTTTACGTCTTTTATACGTCCACGTCTCGCTGAGTGTGGAAAGAATAAAGAATTTTTCTTCATACCATTATTAAAACCTGTAAAATGGTAATGTTTTGCATTTTCAACTTTATTTTGAAAGTTACTCTTTATGTAAAAGGCATACAACGCATACATGTATCTTGCATCGTCGAGAGGTCATCGTCCAGAGGTGTTAGTGGGATCCGGTGTCATCGTCCAGAGGTGTGTAGTGGGAACTAGTGTCATTGTCCAGAGGTGTGTAGTGGCAGTTATAGATAGGTGTCATAGTGTTATCATTCAGAGTTATAGATAGGTGTCACAGTGTTATCATTCAGAGTTATAGATAGGGGTCACAGTGTTATCATTCAGATTTATAGATAGGTGTCACAGTGTTATCATTCAGAGTTATAGATAGGTGTCACAGTGTTATCATTCAGAGTTATAGATAGGTGTCACAGTGTTATCATTCAGAGTTATAGATTAGTGTCACAGTGTTATCATTCAGAGTTATAGATAGGTGTCACAGTGTTATCATTCAGATTTATAGATAGGTGTCACAGTGTTATCATTCAGATTTATAGATAGGTGTCACAGTGTTATCATTCAGAGTTATAGATTAGTGTCACAGTGTTATCATTCAGAGTTATAGATAGGTGTCACAGTTTTATCATTCAGAGTTATAGATAGGTGTCACAGTGTTATCATTCAGAGTTATAGATAGATGTCACAGTGTTATCATTCAGAAGTGGGTAATGGAGGGCGTTGGAGGGTATTGGCATTATCCAGCATTTCACACTGCTCCGTCTTCCTGGTTTAGGAGAATGTACCGTCCAGTCTTGCTGTATGTGTTAGTTGTGCTTGAGCAGTTACTTCTCCCTATCTTGCATACATATGCACCACAACCCTCTGTAAATCACCCTATTTATTATAAGTGTTAAATGTGCCAAAGGATGGGCTGAAACCCCTTGTGTGAAATGTTGACTTGAATTGTAGAGTAAAATGACTTAATTATATGAAATATCTATGAGTAGGTTATTATGGCCTCGGTTGCTGGCAGATATGTGAGCAGTATTTGGGCCTCGAAATGAGTCCTCAGGACGTGTCTGTGAGAGCGGTGCTGGCTTGGTGATCGATTGTAAAACACTCACGTATTGACCACGCACTCACACAGGCAACTTCTACAGGCAAGGGGCTGCCTTTGATTCTCGCTAGCAACACGTATGCTTTGCTCAGCTTAAGATATCATGTGGCTAGCCTGGGGATGTTATGTGGACATTGTGGGGATGTCATATTGACAGTCTCGGGATACGGTCTGTCCGGCTCTGCCAAGCGGTCAGACTGCAGATATCGCATGGTCAGTCAGAGAATATCGTGTGGTCATTGTATTGATACCATGTCATCAGTCTTTGGGTATCCTGTAATCAGGGTAGTTATGACGTGTTTTGACATCAGATCACCAGTCCGTTGGTTGGGGTATTATAATTTCTAACTACATTCCTACGGTGTCAGAATACGGATTAAGCATTTGCATTAGCTGTCTTTGATATGTCCGAAAAGATGAGAAAAAAAGGTTTTTGATAAGTCGGTTGTAATTCAAATACCAGCTTTATGATCATGTTCACAAATTGGGAAACCTTCAAAATACCAAATATCTGATATACTAACACGCAAATATACGCACGCGCATATGTCAAAACCGAAATGACATGATAATAAAAAATGCCCCAAACATCAAGATTCTTACAAAATATGTGTGAAAAAAATATATTAAATTTGACAGTGTTCACCACATATTGTATTTTTTGTAAACAAAACCTTCTTGTTAATTCGAAACCTGCGATTATAGATGATGATCGATGGTAACACAAGGAACAGGCTAAGACTCTAATCACTTATTGGCCACAGAATGCCATTGACTTGCGTGGAGAGTCGGGGAATGTTGATCCGGTCGGTATGTTCTCTTGTTTGCCTCCTTATATTTACCCCATGTCTACATTTTGATTGGTGAATAGCTGCATTCGCTTAACCGCAGCTTATTTCGGGTGTAAATAAATGATGTATTAACATACGATATAGATTTGTTCTCCCCATTGAAAAAAAATCTTATAACGATAACATAATTATGTATTTATGAATATATATATCCTATGTGCCACACTACATATATAGTAGTGTGGCACATAGGAGGATAAACATATATAGTAGTGTGGCACATAGGAGGATAAACATATATTACATTGTGGCACATGGAAGGGTAAACATATATAGTAGTGTGGCACATGGAAGGATAAACCTATACAGTAGTGTGGCACATGGAAGGGTAAACCTATATAGTAGTGTGGCACATGGAAGGGTAAACCTATATAGTAGTGTGGCATATGGAAGGATAAACCTATATAGTAGTGTGGCACATGGAAGGGTAAAGCTATATAGTAGTGTGGCACATGGAAGGGTAAAGCTATATAGTAGTGTGTCACATTGAAGGTAAACCTATATAATAGTGTGTCACATAGGAGGATAAACATATATTACATTGTGGCACATAGAAGGGTAAACCTATATAGTAGTGTGGCACATGGAAGGATAAACCTATATAGTAGTGTGGCACATGGAAGGGTAAAGCTATATAGTAGTGTGTCACATGGAAGGTAAACCTATATAATAGTGTGTCACATAGGAGGATAAACATATATTACATTGTGGCACATAGAAGGGTAAACCAATATAGTAGTGTGGCACATGGAAGGATAAATCTCTATAGTAGTGTGGCACATAGAAGGATAAACCTATATCACAGTGTGGCACATAGAAGAATAAATATATATAGTAGTATGGCATATAGAAGGATAAACTTGTCGTGTATTCACCAAGGGTATTTATGTGTGTATGTAACTGTAAAATCCCATGAAAGCGACCTATTCACTGTCTGGGCTGTATACAAATGGTACCACTTAGGGGCTATAACCACCTCATATCATGAATAGCAGAGCTCGCTTTGCCACGAATTGCATCCCAAAGTCGAAGTTGTTTAACAAAACTGACCACTCTAAAAAACCGGATAACCTAAATGGTCAGTTACTTTGTGACAACCTAGTCAACATATGTGACTACTTCGTGGAAGTGGACACCCATCGCTTGATACATTGGTTGTATTTATTTGAAGATCATTCCATTCAAAATACCATCCTTCATGTAATGCAGATAATGTTATACTTAACTCATCCTTTCTCATTTCAGGGCACCGACGTCCGAAAAGCCGCAACCAGGATGCTCTTGGCGGCGGAGGGGACGGGGGCGGGGGCAGTGACGACGGCGGGTCCATGTCCTTTGGTGGCGGTATGGGCATCGGAAACGACTACAATGCATCAGGACAACTTCAAAAATCACGCCCCCTATCGCCAGAAGAGAAACTACTCAGAGATCTCTTCCAGTTTTACTCTGCTGATGCGCGCGCAGGTCTTGACAGCAAACAAACTGTTACAGTTAATGTGCATTACACACTGCTGAGAATTCAGGGAATGGTAAGCATAAAAAAGAAATCTTCTTAATACAAGACTTGCCTTGAAGGTCGCTTGGCTGAGCATTTTATGAATATCAGACAATTCAGGGAAGAGTTTTTGGATGACTGCTCATAGTTTGTGATGACTACTTGGCAGTGCTACGCGAGAGCTGGAAAATCTCGCGGTAATTATCACTCAGGTGGAAACACACTTAATAATCAACCGCTGTTGTTGTTCTGCTGAAGGTCATTTTATTAAATGAGCGTCTAGACACGACCAGCCTCGTTGTGAGATTATTCGTATGGAAGTTGGCAATGACTGTGAGATGGCATGATGTATTATATATCAAGCCTGCACACTTTATTCATTCACTTATCCTGCACTTAGCCCATGAGAGAACACAACGGCTTCTTGCTGTCTGCATTAATTAAATAGCAATGCCGGACAGTTATGCCGGAGCAACAGTAAATACAACATGTACTGCAACAATTGCTACCTCATGCTCGCAGTCAAATCATCTTCAGGAAACTATTCAATCAAAGCTAATAGTATAATTAGTATATTGCTTGTTTCAATTAGGATTGTTCACAATCAATTATTATCAAATACACTATTTGCGGTTTGTTTGCTTAATAAGCTTAATGTTCTAATGGAAAGATTTTAACCACGGAATTAAACACTTGAATTTTACAATCGGATTCTCATTTCAATTCGGAATATAGCTATAGTTATACATATTTATCAAACTTGAAGGTAAAATGAAGAGTAATTGATACACCTTTCCTGACTCTATTTCATTTTGTATAAGTTTTTTGCGAAATGGATATTTGCTTTTAGATTATTCATAGAATTCATCTACACATGTCTCCATGTATTTCGTAGCTATGCGTGAAAAGATTCAATTCTATATGGAAACACAAACTCAGAACAAAAATGTCGTTTGAAAATTGTCGTACTTAATATATAGGATCATCTTGAATTTGAGAGTAACTTGAAATGTATCTATTATGTTAGAAAGGTTTTTTTGCTATCACATGTCATTTATACACACAATTACTTGTCTAAATGAAAACTCAACCAGTAAATGATTTTCATAATTGCAAAAGCGTTGTATATTTGAAATTTAATGTTCTATCGTTATTTTCTATACGTCAGATAAAATAATTTCAAAGAATTAGAATTTACAGAAAAAATGATTTCAAAGAATTTAAATGCACATCTTCTTTAATTACATGCGCACTTATTCAGTGTTAAATATTCTAAATGATTGTTTCTTATGGTATGGAATTCTTTTTATCAGGATGAAAGGACTCAGGTGCTAACAACGACAGGACTTGTTATTACTGTAAGTGTCATCCTTACAATCTTCGCATATTTTGATTTATCTTAATTAATCCGGATGATAACCCTAGACCTAAATTAAGTTGTAGTTGCTTGATAAAAAGCCTTACCAGGCGGCGTTGCAATCAGTAATTAGCTATTCCGGTTAAATGTTTATTGATAATTCTCTTCAAATCAAGCATGACAGTTATATTATATATATAAACCCAATATGCGCTATGTGCAAATATATATCATTGATGGCTGTTTTATTTTTATTTATAGAATTTTGTTTTGGACAGACGAAGTGTATTCACCTTCACTTTCAGCTAGTTTAGTTTAGCAGGATTATACATTACAAGCGATGTCAGATGGCCAAGCAAGATGCACTAAAACACATCTTTGCCATTGTATGAGAATAAATCATCCACAATGACCTCACTTTACAAAATGCAATGTGTTCTGAGATGACCTAATTTGAGCAGGATCGATTATAAGCCCTTAATAGCTTTGGGGATGGGCAGCTGATGTGATAAGGTCTGATGTAACAGAGGCTGAGTGGCTCGGCAAATGGATGGCCTCTTAACGGTGTCAACTGCCTTCCCTTAGCTGTGGCATTGCTTTATTTGTAAAACAGTGCTTCTATCAATGTGATTCCAGATTAGTTGTGCAATATAGTGTCTCTGCATTATACGTGTACGACCAACGCAAGCGTGTTTGGGTTTGTTTTTATCAATGAAGGTGTCCAGACACGCATTGAGGAGAGGAGAATTGTTTCAAATTTCCTCCAGTGACAGGAAATCTGGTATGTCTTATTTGTGCCCAGGCGCGAAGCTTTAGACTGGTATCCGCCTTTGAATTTTGACTGGTCTCGTGATAACATGTTGCCTCCCTTGAGTTTAAATCCACTTTGCGTGAATAAAATACTTCCTCAACCCAGATTAAGGTGCAGTCCGACACACAGATGAGGCTTCCACTAGAAAAAACATTGCAGGTTTTTTAACAACTAACATTAGATTACAATTCCGTGTAAGATCCCGAAAACCAATTAAGGGATCAATAGGTGCTTTAGTGGACATGATGTGGAAATTTAACTGGGGACCTTTTTTGGTCTTCTGAGATGGAAACATCCCTTTCAGAATTTAGAAATGCCTTAACAGGATGGAAAAAGCATGGGTTCTGCTGAAATTCAGATAGTTTCCAAATTGTCTATATATGAGACTACATCACGCGTGCTATTTGCAGACAGAACCACGACTGCAAACCAGTAATTAAAGTACCATGGAATTATGTTGAGTAGTGTTCTATAAGATAACCCTCATTGCACGGAACATGGTAGCAATTGGCTGTTTTAAAAACTAAATATGTTGTCTTGAGGTGGACAAGAAGATCACAGACGTACATTTCATCTCATCCTTAAACCTTCAAGAAGACCCCGAAGTTGCAGAGCACTGTCTGAGCAGGAATGGGGGCAGTTTTTTTCAGAAAATGATCTTGGGACAAAGAAGGCCTATTTTGTACACACTCTCTGAGATTGAAGAATCTTTACAAAGGGCAATATAGCGTGGTCATTACACATACTGCCATTGCCTCCAGATATGTGACTTTCAGATCTGACTTATGCATGTGGCAGTGTATGTCATAATGGCGGATGCTATCAGACATTGTCATCATATTATCTCCTTGGCCTACTTCAGTAAGGACCTGTCAGTATGTTATAGAGGACAAGCGTGAGATCGGCTCAAATCAGACACTGCTACAACAAGGCGGACTCCAATACCGACACCCCATGCTATCTGTTAACGTCATTGGCTAAAAAAAACCCCGATCAGCGATATACTTGTTCCTAGGTCCCTTATTTAGAACAAATATGACTGTGTAAGATCAAAAGATCAATGAAAACATGTTAAATTCTTGATTTCACGCTGAATGCCTGAGACCGTGATTAATGTTCAATATTTGAAACAACTTAAGTCTGACTTCATGCTAAGTTAGTTAGCGCAGACTTGATATTGAGTACGAATTATTAAGGTCTATAATCCTCAATGAAAAACTGGGAAAGACTTATGTTTTTTTTGGCTTAAATATGTTCAAAGTAATGTTATTTGTTAATTTAGTACAGAAAAAGTAAACTTAAGTAGTCTTAAATTTTTATTATTTAAATTAAACCCGTTTTAACGGTAGTTAAAACGGGTTTGATTCAGTTTTTGCAGCTGGCCACTTATATGAAGTATTTATATGAAGTATTTTAATTTTTATTATTTAAATTAAACCCGTTTTAACGGTAGTTAAAACGGGTTTGATTCAGTTTTTGCAGCTGGCCACTTATATGAAGTATTTATATTTTCTTTATTTAATGCCATCCAAAGAATAATCAAGCTTTTTTAGGACATTTTAGATATAATCATGGTATAAAATATGAATTATCACTAAAAGATTTGGATATTTAAAAATCTCACGCAAACGAGTTTGTCCGCCATGTGTGCCGAAGGCAGTTACGTAAATACACGAGACCACACGAAGTTCTCTCCAGATGCTTCAAACTGATTGTGGATTATAGACCTTAAGTCAACTCAGAAGCAGACTTGTACATTTGCTGTTTTGTTCATTCTTTAAAATTTCGACCGAAAAGTTATGTTTAACCCTGTAAGGGCCTCAAAGATACACTATAATCTACCAGGACTTCTGAGTTAGCATTCAAAGTAAGTCAATATATCGATGTAAAATTAACAATCACTATTGGTCTCTGAGAATGAGTCTCACAAGGTTTATAAACAGAATGTCGTTTATTTCATTCAGTGCTAATAAATAAGCATTGAAACATAAAGTACACGATTTAAGAGGTTATGGATCACGTAAACCAACTTCAGACAATCAGGACGAGAAATTTTGACTGTGCTCACTAGAAAACGCACTTATTTTGTTCCAATATCTCAGACCTATGTTTTAGATCGTACTCAAATAAATATTTTCTATATTTCAGGACTATGCTAAGTGTTATTTAACAAAACCTCTTTCTAACTATCAGACCCCTGACCGATATATAATACAAACAAAACTGAGATATGCTGTATACTAAGATTGGGGACAAAGAAATATTCCAATTTCTGCGTCATATGCAAAATGCTCCAGACTTGATAATACGATATAGCGTGTTTTGAAAAAGACTGGAACATTGACATGTGAACTAGAGAATTGCGATTTGCATTTCTTATTTGATACAAATGAGGATACATATCATATAATCAGGATAGGATAAAAGGATTTTCGTTACAATCGAGAGACAACAGGGTTCCTTATTACAATGTACTGTGACTGTCCTACAAAGCATAATAATTCCACCGCTTTATTCGTCAGGAATGCGATAAGAAGCAAGGCATACAACCCCACTACAAAACGGCCCGGTATATAGCTTACAATATCATCTTGTATGTTTGGGGAATGTCATTTTCTGCTCATACAAAAGCAAAGGTCGCATTAAAGCTGTGACCGCCTCGGCCATCATCGCACAGAAGAATACAAACATGTAACATATTACTATCATACTAGTGGCGAATCTCCTTTCTGTCTCACTTTTTGCCATGCAAAACATATTGGCTTAATCGGAAACCGTTGCCAATGTCAACATGATACGATGCAAAAGAAGACGTATTACGTTTCTAATTTCATTATTTCCATCATTTCATTATTTAATATGTGATACCGGGTGGGTGCATTGATGATGCCAGAGGTATTGTCTGTCGTCTCACTTATGATGACGCCAGCGATAGAGTGCGGCATTGTGAATGGGGCATTGATGCCAGGATATCTACTAAATTACTAAAATGTGATGTAATATGGCGCCATTCTTGAAGGGATATGTATCCATGGGTTGCAGACTCAATTACTTCATATGAATAGACGAATAACTTCTTGCTGAACATTGAAAACGATTCTTTAAAAGCCCATCTCCCATGCTATTGTAACAAGCTTTAAAAAGACGGAGATTTGGTTCATGTAATCATGCATGATACGACAGCCAAGTATGGGAGTAGGGTATCTTTGATTGTGCTGGTAGGTCCCGTATGTATGGCATCAGCGTCTTTCACTAGTGCCCCCTGGGGGTAACCTTAACTACTCAGCACCTAATTACTGGCAGCCTCCACGCACACTGCCCTCCAAGGCGCTCCTGTTGGGTCACACCGCCCATATGCACCTGATGAGATAAGTCTTAAGGCAGTCTTAGCTTGATATAAAAGACTGATAGTTATTTCCCCAGACTGGACTCTTAAAATCACAGAAAGGGCATGTGTCGAACAGGGCTCCGTGTCTAAATTATGCTGTTATTTTGCGATTTAATTGCTGACCATGCAGTTTCTAATTCCCTAGTTGAACACAAATTTCCCCAGAATTAATCTGAATGCGTTTCTAACATTTGTTATCATCATTAACATAATGAGAGCAGTCACCCCAAGTGCAAAAGATGTTTTAAATGCGGAACTCTCAATGTTTTGTTGAGTAATTCATCAAGCATAAGTTTAAATATGGTCCAACATACCAAATAAAAATCGATACAAATATAGATTTTCATCCTCAGATCATTCATTACAAAATCTAAAATTAGCAGGAAAGTCGTGATTGCGTTATGGCCTGATAGGAGACATGGATTTCATTTTAGTTATCAGTGACAGAAGTCAAGATGAGACAGTGCCTGATCGCGGCGTAGCATGTCTCTGATGTATAATCCACATTCATGGGCCCTCTCTGTGGTGTAATTTGTGATCAATCATACACATGTGTGTCTCGTGTTCCCGATCACAAGCAGCTCCTCCTCACATATTCAAGTGCTTCTTAGATGTTCTTGTCTCATTTGATTCATAAATACAATAAGATCAACACAATGAAAAGAGATTGCTTCTCCTCTTTCTCCTGTAAGCATTGCGTTTTGCTCTATTATGAAAAGGAAAAATCTCATATCAATTGTGAATATCACATCCAATTAAGGATATATTAAAGAAAGGAATTCTTTGGAATTAAAATGTGTAATCAGTTGATAGAAAGCCATGATGTAAGGCATCTGTGCCTAGGGACATATCAAAGATGAAAGACATGGTGTTATTAGACTCAGTAATGACAAAGATTAGGACCTCTTCCGGTAATAGTAATCCTGCAATTATTCCGGGGACAATAACTGGGCACGAGAGGCGGTGACCTGTATGTGGACCAGTCCTGACTTCGGGGTCGGGCTCAATAGAGACTTAATTTGGACATAGATTGCTGTTCCTTCTATCATTACATTGGAACGCATTGGTATCGCCTAATCCAGACCTCAGGAATATTGGCATTTTTTACCTTAAGTAGTATCCTAATTAGATCATCTGCGTAATAGATTCAGGCAAGGTACATCCTTAACAGTGTGCAGGTAAACATATATCTTGGGTACATCTATGGACAACAATGCCCCTTCCAACATGGATATCATTCTGATAAATCCTTATGTGACAATCGGGAATTTAGTCAGCTCATGAGATTTGATTTGTCTTGCTTTTACACATAATGGATTTGCCATATCCATTAGCCCGCTGTCACATTGTCGGCTCTCATATCCTTTAGTTTGCATATCATGCTTAATATCGGCCTATTTACATACCACCCATAATATCCGTCTGTTCATATATCACCCTTAATATCCGTCTGTTCATATATCACCCTTAATATCCGTATCTTCATATATCACCCTTAATATCCGTCTCTTCATATATCACCCTTAATATCCATCTCTTCATATATCACCCTTAATATCCGTCTCTTCATATATCACCCTTAATATCTGTCTCTTCATATATCACCCTTAATATCCGTATCTTCATATTTCACCCTTAATATCCGTATCTTCATATATCACCCTTAATATCCGTCTCTTCATATATCACCCTTAATATCCGTCTCTTCATATATCACCCTTAATATCCGTCTCTTCATATATCACCCTTAATATCCGTCTCTTCATATATCACCCTTAATATCCGTCCCTTCATATATCACCCTTAATATCCGTCTCTTCATATATCACCCTTAATATCCGTCTGTTTACATATCACCCTTAATATCAGTCTCTTCATATATCACCCTTAATATCCGTCTCTTCATATATCACCCTTAATATCCGTCTCTTCATATATCACCCTTAATATCCGTCTCTTCATATATCACCCTTAATATCCGTCTCTTCATATATCACCCTTAATATCAGTCTCTTCATATATCACCCTTAATATCTGTCTCTTCATATATCACCCTTAATATCCGTCTGTTTACATATCACCCTTAATATCCGTCTCTTCATATATCACCCTTAATATCCGTCTCTTCATATATCACCCTTAATATCCGTCTCTTCATATATCACCCTTAATATCCGTCTCTTCATATATCACCCTTAATATCAGCCTCTTCATATATCACCCTTAATATCTGTCGCTTCATATATCACCCTTAATATCCGTCTGTTTACATATCACCCTTAATATCTGTCTCTTCATATATCACCCTTTATATCCGTCCCTTCATATATCACCCTTAATATCCGTCTCTTCATATATCACCCTTAATATCCGTCTCTTCATATATCACCCTTAATATCCGTCTCTTCATATATCACCCTTAATATCCGTCTCTTCATATATCACCCTTAATATCCGTCTCTTCATATATCACCCTTAATATCCGTCTCTTCATATATCACCTTTAATATCCGTCTCTTCATATATCACCCTTAATATCCGTCTCTTCATATATCACCCTTAATATCCGTCTCTTCATATATCACCCTTAATATCCGTCTCTTCATATATCACCCTTAATATCCGTCTCTTCATATATCACCCTTAATATCTGTCTCTTCATATATCACCTTTAATATCCGTCTCTTCATATATCACCCTTAATATCCATCTCTTCATATATCACCCTTAATATCTGTCTCTTCATATATCACCCTTAATATCCGTCTCTTCATATATCACCCTTAATATCCATCTCTTCATATATCACCCTTAATATCTGTCTCTTCATATATCACCCTTAATATCTGTCTCTTCATATATCACCCTTAATATCTGTCTCTTCATATATCACCCTTAATATCCGTCTCTTCATATATCACCCTTAATATCCATCTCTTCATATATCACCCTTAATATCCGTATCTTCATATATCACCCTTAATATCCGTCTCTTCATATATCACCCTTAATATCCGTATCTTCATATATCACCCTTAATATCCGTCTCTTCATATATCACCCTTAATATCCGTCTCTTCATATATCACCCTTAATATCCGTCTCTTCATATATCACCCTTAATATCCGTCTCTTCATATATCACCCTTAATATCAGTCTCTTCATATATCACCCTTAATATCTGTCTCTTCATATATCACCCTTAATATCCGTCTGTTTACATATCACCCTTAATATCAGTCTCTTCATATATCACCCTTAATATCCGTCTCTTCATATATCACCCTTAATATCTGTCTCTTCATATATCACCCTTAATATCTGTCTCTTCATATATCACCCTTAATATCTGTCTCTTCATATATCACCTTTAATATCCGTCTCTTCATATATCACCCTTAATATCCATCTCTTCATATATCACCCTTAATATCCGTATCTTCATATATCACCCTTAATATCCGTCTCTTCATATATCACCCTTAATATCCGTCTCTTCATATATCACCCTTAATATCCGTATCTTCATATATCACCCTTAATATCCGTCTCTTCATATATCACCCTTAATATCCGTCTCTTCATACATCACCCTTGATATCCGTCTCTTCATATATCACCCTTAATATCCGTCTCTTCATATATCACCCTTAATATCCGTCTCTTCATATATCACTCTTAATATCCGTCTCTTCATATATCACCCTTAATATCTGTCTCTTCATATATCACCCTTAATATCTGTCTCTTC
This sequence comes from Amphiduros pacificus, assembly GCA_949316495.1. Lineage (NCBI taxonomy): Eukaryota > Metazoa > Annelida > Polychaeta > Phyllodocida > Hesionidae > Amphiduros > Amphiduros pacificus. Next base: position 16,226,387 of record OX439004.1, on the reverse strand, counting down.
ATATATCACCCTTAATATCCATCTCTTCATATATCACCCTTAATATCCGTCGGTTTACATCATACTTGCTATCCTTCCTCTGTTAAATAGCTGTTCTCATAAACCTTATTTTTTACATTAACCTTATAGTTATGTTTTAGATAGACTAGCCTTCTACAAACTTGTCAACTTGAAAGAAGTATACATTTTGCAGCCTGTCTAATACATGTCCTATCTTTAAACCAGTCTTATGTTTAAATTAGCCATGCGTTCTCTTGTGCCAGTCTCTTTAAGCCGTAATCAACCTGTGAACTGCCAATCTCAGATCTATTGCAAGTCTCCACAGTTAGTCTTTGTCTGCTGTTATTTAATCATATCACATTGCCCAAATGAAAACCTGTCCAGTATTAAAAACATGTGTTCGCGCATGATTGTACAGGAAGAATCTGCTGTGTTTTGTGACTGAGACAAAGGCATTTGTCCACATATTGAAATAATTTACATTGGCATTATAGATTCTGCAGTCAAACACCAGACAAACGCCAAAGTTTTGTAATTGTAAGTTTGTCCCTAGCTGTTCTATGTGATTTGCCGGCAAATTCGAAGCCACACGAGACCCACAGACAAATGGAGGGATCACACCCATTGATGTTATGTTTGTATGTTGCCTAATGGTGAAACCGGGTAACATCGATGCTGGACTGGGGCAGACATTCTATACTAACTAGGCATGTCTGGTAGAATAGGAAAAAACATATTTATACAAAAATCTTCTCATTAATTATCTGTTGACATAAGCATCGCAATGTGTAGAATTATTTTGATTACATGTAAGATATTGTAGATATATTATATTGTATTTTATTCTCATCAGTAAGATTCTGTTATAAATACTTTGTGTAGAATATTATATGTTAAATGTTGTTTACATTTTTATTCCTCCTTTTTAATGTTAAAGCACGTACCAAATGAGGTAAAAGTTCTTGACATGATGTAATTTTACGAAGCAGTAGAAGTCTTAAACTTCCTTGATATAAATATTTTCCAATCTTGAACACTTGTAAAACGATTATATTTGTATTAGATTTAATAATTTTGCTAATATGAGTCCTTTCTCAAATTGACTCCTATCTGCCGCCAATATTTAATTAAAAGCATCCTAACTTAGTGAGACACTATCCTATATCGGTTGCTCAACTGCAACAAATACGATTTTGACCTTTTAATATGTAACATAAAATGCAATAAATAGAAATAAGATTCTTGACTTTGTATATGCATTAAACAAATAGAATTCTTCTTTGTTACTTAGGCTAACATATATTACTGTGTTGTATATATTAGATTATAATGTTGAGATATTTTCACATACAGTTGTGATAATGAAAGGATTAATTATTTTCAGGAATGGACCGATGAGCGTTTGCGCTGGGACCCTAATTTGTACAATAATATCTCTGACTTGGTGCTGCCCCCTACAATGATATGGCTGCCTGAGTTGGCTCTAATGAATGCGTAAGTAACTCTCACCTTTTGGGGGTTTCACACTTTACTTTTGCCTTACAGGAATGGATGGATGAGCGCTTGGTTTGGAATCCAGAACTCTATCACAATATTACAGATATTGTTATCCCTCCAACTATGATTTGGCTGCCAGAACTGGCCTTAATGAACGGGTACGTATGAGTCTGGTGGTTATGTTGATTTAGAAATAAGGCTGGACCTAATGCTATTGTAGACTCACTAACTTTGACGTGACTCCTGTTCTGTCACACCAAGGTAAGTCATGCGTAGCTTACGTTTATTTGTTTAGTATCTACTGATAATATGTTGTTTTCAGTTTAAGCAAGACGTTTGTTCCCAGTTTCTCTTGTGTAGAAGAGTTTCGTTGTTGCCCTTGGAATGTTGCAGTTATATTGAAAAGTAGTGGACCCATTAATATGTTTGATATGTCTTAGTTTTATAGTTGTAGGTGTTATACAACTGTTGTCCTAAACATAATATCCAATGTTTATGATGTATTACAAAACAGGTATTTTGTTCAACTGTCTTCACATTCACCGTATTGCCTGTTTAGCTTTTGTAGAGATAACGTTGTATTGGCTATGTTGTAAGACTATTGTGTAAAGCCATCATATGTCTGACGTATCAATCGCATGCATATGATTGATGGCCACGGGCCGTGGCGCAGTTGGTTAGAACGCAAGCTTGTTAGCGCCAGTTCCTTTGTAATGACCCAAAGGTTCGATTACATTCAGAGATTACATTCATGTTACCGATTGCTTTCATGTTACTATGTTTCTCATATGAGCTGAGGCCCGTGCCGAAAGGGTTAGCATATTGTTCCTGTAAATCTATGAATGGGTTTTTTGTAATGTCACGGACCTGTGACATGACAATAGAATGAGGCAGCACTACATCTGCTCTCGGCATGTCTCGTTATGAAATGGCTGATATAATGTTGAAAGTGGCATAACTCTCAAACAAACAAACTGTAGAGTTGGAAAACGTTAATTCCATTAAGTATTCGGCTATTTAAAGATTTAGATGCCATAATCGACCATTCTTACAGCTTTAATGCTGTCATAACTGGGCTATCAATATCATAAACATTAGATGCGAACGCTTTCACTGCTCTGCCCTTTTTTGAACAAATAAATAGATTTTCCTGGAGAGCATTTACAGAGGAATATCAAATGTTACTGTGCTAGCCAAGCTGTAAGATCACTAGATCCATGGCTAAAAGTTGACTCCAAATCTCTTAATGGCTTCACACGTAGTGAATCCGCATTTATGAAATCAAATTTAATTTTCAAGTTTAAATTCACTCATGCTGTCGAAACAAATTCTAAGGAGTAATGTACATGGTACACTTATTTCTTAATGAGCCTTCGTTAAAGAATAGAAGTGGTAAATTATTCCATTATAGAATACGTTCTGTTGGTAGAGCATTTGATTGTAGCAGTCGAATTTGATGTGCTATTAACAGAGATGAGCATATCGGTCTGGGAATAAAGAGGACCATCATTTTGTACACTTATGTCTACCCTATATTGGGTTTGGCCTTTCTCCACAATCCTAGAATCCACAATACACCATATTGTTCATTCTATGGTCTGAATGTGAATAAACACATTCAATGCCGTGTGTTTTTAATCAAGCCATAGAAACAAATCACTTCGTCAACAAAGCTACCAAAAGACCTCAACAGATTCATCAAATTGCGCTGTTGCACTCTTGTCTATAAAAAGTAGTCATACTTGATTAAATAATACATCATTCCACGACTCAGCCGATCCCCCAAGTAATATGGATGATTTGGTCAATCCGTCATATAAAATATTGATTCACTGTTATGTATATTAAAAATTGTTGAGTTCCAAACACGATGGCAGCGATGATTAATAAGGTTGAGAAGAGAATTATATTCACATTTTTAATTGATACCAGATTTACAAGAACAATAATCTGATAACACATGCAGTTCTGGCCATAGTTTTTACATTGCTACAGTATCTACAATGTAACAGTAATGTCACAATATTTATAAGAAAGACCATATTTTTTGTTAGGTCCATCGTTTCTCATAGCAGCTATGAGCGATAATATAGTGTGTATTGCAAAAAAGGTGGCAAAGGCCACAGCTTTATAGCGGACTGGAGAATTAAGTTGACCATATGAGGTTGTCAATTTGGAAGCAGCCATTTTATGAGGTTGTAAAATTGTCCGAATTCGTTCCCATGGATAACACAACACTCAAACTTGTCAAGAGAAAGTTTGTTTTATAAAAGAGAATAGCCCCCTTAATATGATCATCGTCTTCCTTAATAAAATGTCCTCCCCAAAGGATATTAATGTATACTGTTTTTTAGGCTTACACGCGTGAAACAAAACTATGTCGGTCCTTAACAGTACGTGGTCATAAAACAGGCACCATGCGTGACAGGAAGTGAGACAGTTACAGGGCATCATGGGATTGGAGTGTGCCGAATGGCGTATTTACTATTGCACAACTTGAATGGTGAAGATTTGATAGATGCCTCCTAAATTGAATTCACTATATCATGTGATGGAGCTCCTCATTTTGCGACAAATCCTATCGCCATTTTTTCTGATTATATTTTGACAAAATGTTTTCGAAGGCAACCTAAGGATAATTCTGAAATGTGCGGAGCACAGCGATAGAATATTCATTTAATGTAAATATACAGCTCCAGCAATCTTTACGTAAATTGTTCTAGACATTTTGGTTTGTCACTTAACACAATACCCTTTCAGCAAAATATGCAAATATAACATATAATGGTGCGAAGCTATTATGATTGAATCCAACAATCGTCCTCTTGACTCATGGGTAATATTCTTCCTGTCAATGCCAAGTCTTAGGCTGAACAAGACCAGACATAGTATAGTCTCGCCCGAGGTCTCGCCTCTTCTCGCATCAAACTAGACGTGGCACTAGGGGGCACTGGTGGCTCCAGCCTCTGACAATGCTGTATATGAAGTCATTGCCGACTTGATCCTTGGTGGAGATTAGGAAAATTACTCAACTCCCAATCCTGTGCTCTTGGGCGTACACTTGGGATCTTGGAAGGACACTGTTGAATCTACTGTACATTTCCAAATCACTCTCCCATCCAGCCATTTCACAAATAGCCTTTATTCAGTTGTATATCTTAGGTTTTTATTATGAAGCATGCCTGGGACTTCGGATATGACTATCTTCCTTGTTATATAAAGAAATGATATTGCCTTCAGCTAAACATTTGCCAATTTATTCAACCAGACAACCATGTGTTTTTGTCACAATCATATCAAAATTGTTCATCAAGTACAAATAAAACCAGCCGCCTATATTCAAAAAGTTTTAAAATTTGTAGACGAAATGTGTTTTCCAAAACGGAGCCAGTCTGTTGATTAGATCACTGAGTGAGTGAACTGGTGAAGTAGTTTACCAGTGTCTCTGTTTTCAGCAGGTGATATACACTGTAGGTGCACACCTCGGTATATAATGACAAGAAGCTGGCATTTATTTGAGATAGTATAGGAAGCTTGCTTATCTGAGCCTTTCAGTCTAATTATATATAGGCCAGTGCCCGCTCTAATATACACCTTTCTCGTATTTTCTATAGAAAAGAAAACACTCAAAAATAACTTCTCAAATAATTTATATTATGTTTTGTTTATGTTAAAATACAGATGACAAATATACTATTTACTGACAGTGGATATGTCAATGAAGAAAAGTTTTATATTTAGTCATTTTACACACAATTATGGATTCAGCACATATCGGCTATCTGAGGGGCGGTTTATTTTACTTGTGCTTCGTTCTCAGGATATCTGTGTGTTTGGAATAGTACTATTCCGAGGGGACTCATTCTCAACAGATCTACTTTACACATGACGTACACATTGACACTTACAGCGCACTTTTTATCAGTAACGCTCAAGGCAGCGACAGACAAACAAGAGATGTGTAAGGTCACAAAGAGGATCATGTTCAACAGAAAACCCAGAGAGAAGGAATACAAATCTCTCCATGGGAACATTAATGCCATGGTTGACTGTGCTGTCCAGCATAGTACTCACCCAATGCTCGCTATTTATACTTGCAAACTTATACTACTTACAAATGTAAGTTACTGCACCGTGTCATAACAATATGCGTTCAAAAACAGTTCCGAAATCACAAAATAGTTCATTAACAAAAAGCCAACTGAGATCAAACGAATTGGGCGTATATCTCTGCGTTTGTGTGCGTAAACTTAGGTAGGGAGGGATGCCTCTATTTTAGTTTTAAGGCACATATTTTTAGGTTTCCTGACATACCATACCTTCGGGTTTACTATCAAAATATCCATTTCATGCGTCTAATTTAACAGATCTCTTGTTGAAATGGTAACACTAAGATGTGTTAATAAATGGTAAACACAAACTTATTTCATCTTCAGGTATAATTAAGTGTAGCATTTAGAATATCTGAGATAAAATGTCTCATGTGAAATACGTAAGAGGAGCTTAAAGCAGCCTCTAACTCCCGTAATATGATTCCCTGGTATCAGCGAAATGTCACTCATGATGATGCCATATAAATATATTAGGTCCTGTTTCTAATCATTTTTTATGGCTAGAGTGGGAGGTGTTATTATTCTCAACCTGATAAACTAAGGTTTGGTTGTATTTGGTTAATAAGATGGATTATTGCAATCATTCCATCCCCCCAAAATAGTAGGGCAATTAGAAACAAGACTCATTTTCTGGCTGTTTTATAGTCATATTCGATGAAAATGACTATGTGAAAATAAGTGAAATAAAACAGAATCTTTTTAATCGGTTAATAATTTATGGACAGAGCAATAACAAGTGAACACAGCAAACTGTTTTGCATTCTTTAAATTGTCAGTGATACCAGTGTTGATATTTCAGGCAGTATTTCAATTTTTTATATTGTCAATGTAAACATGTATGTTCTTCAAAGATTATACCTCGTTAACGGGGAAGGATAACTCAATGGTAAAATGCCTGCTTCTCACGCCAGTTGAATTAACTGGAAGGGATACACACCATACTACATCAGCTCCTCTTTATAAAGGGTAGAGAGTTATGTCTCTGTCGCAAGCATTATATCTCTCACCAAATCTGAAAGCACGTTTGTGTGAATAAATAAAGTTCATATATTGTATTTGTAAATGTTTAAGAGTGATAAAATCTGATGAGCATTTTAACATTGAAGTATTTTCTTGAAATATGAAATATAATACTAAATTATGTGTATTGTAAACAAAATGTCGTATGCACTTGTCCTAAATAGCGAATAGGTATAACATTGTCTGGGTGTGTGATATTTCAGTGCTGAGAACATGGTGCACGACTTTGACCGGATGGGAGTGTCAGTGACGTACACAGGGAATGTGCACTGGGAGCCTGGAGGAATCTTCTCCACCACCTGTGATATGGACATTACCTACTTCCCCTTTGATAAACAACAATGCCCCATCATAGTAGGGGCCTGGGCTTATTACAGCCAGAGAATGAACATCACCAACTCCACGGACAAACTGGTGATGCATGACTACACGGTGAATGGCGAGTGGGAGGTTTTGGACACCTCTGTGCAATGGGGCGAGGACATCCTGCCCTGTTGCCCGGACATCAGATACCCGTATGTTACTTCCACTCTCTTCATGAAGAGAAGGATCATGTATTACTTTGTCAACATTATGATACCTTGCTTCATGCTGTCCGTGCTGGTGCTAGTCTCGTTCTGCATCCCACCGGAAGCTGGTGAAAAGATCTCGTGTGGAATCTCGGTACTTCTCGCCTTCACCGTCTTCCTGCTAATGGTCTCAGAAACTGTGCCAAAAACCTCATTACAAATGCCTATCATAGGTGAGTAATAATGTCGATATATTTTATACTCTAATCGAATACATTCAATGACAATAAGAAATACAAAATAATACAAAAATATTGATTGTATTTGTTTGCTTTGAAATATGATTTAACGACATGATGGCCCCATATTTCACGACATTCACTAAAGACATATTGCTGTAAACATAGGAATATGGCCCTAGATCTGTACTGATCATCGTTTTTTGACCAATCAAAATATATGTTACATATTAAATTTGGCCCAAACGTGTTGTCTCGATTCTCTATATGTACCTACAATATAAATATAGAATATATATATGTCTGGTAGAAGGATTGTGATCAATATTAGAATTTCTTTCTTATTAAAGAAGGGAGATACTCTTGAGCAGACAGTAGATATATGATATATATATGTATATATATATATATATATATATATATATATATATATATATATATATATATATATATATATATATATATATATATATATATATATATATATATATATATCGGGTCTCACTCGAGATTCGAGGTCATTCTGACACCACCGCCTTCTGCGATCACTAAAAATTGATTTAACACACAGTCACCTTGTTTTCGAGATGGTTGTAAAAAAAAAAAAAATTGTTGTTTTTTATATCAGATATTCATCCTGAAACGAGACCCATGAGAGATTGCAAAAATATAGGCAAATGACCTTTAAACCAAGGCTATATTTCAGCCAATCAGAATACACCTTACAAATGGAAATTGGTCCTGTCATTGTTAACTCGTTTCTCACTGGCTGATATTTGTCCTCTGTTCAAAATGGCAGCTCAGTGATAGCAATTCGAATTTTGAATAAAATCTTTAAAAAAGGAAAAATCTGAACCCGACGGAAAATAGACAGAATTGAAGCCTTGGCTTCTTACATTAGTAAAATATCATGGATTATCTTTTCAGATTTTGGTTATTATTAAAATTTGGAGAACAATATAATTTATAAAATATTAATTATTGAACTTTCTGAATTTGTTAGCAAGAATAGGCATAAATACTGTATGATACTGCGTCCAGTGTTGTTTTTTTCCCACTTGCTTCTGGCTTCACATGCATACTGGAAGCTGAGAGGCTTATACTGAGCTCTATGTGATTCTAAGAGAGAATGCTTGCCCTGGCCCTGGCCTCTTAAATCAGCCCTACTCAAGAACTCTGTGCCATCCCCTCTCTCACGACACGCTGTGAGAAAGTCCCACAGAATATCGCCCATGGGCAAATCGCTTACAACCTGGGGGTTTAGAAATCAAATCCTGGATGTGGTGGACAGGTTACAAGCCCGAGATCTGTCACTTACTGCCCTTTCTGCTCACCAATCAATGTGCACACCTACTCTTTCAAGCAATTCATGCCATTTGTTGGCTGGTTCATCCTGGAGTGGGGATCTGGAGATGATATATGTCCAGTCCTTGTTCGGTCCATTGCATGTAAACCCTTTTTGTGGGTGAAATAGAAGGAGATGCTATTTTCTTGGCTTGCATGGAATAGCACAACTCAGTCTTAGAATATTTTACTGTATACCAACACCCAATACTATCATCTATGCTGGTGAAGTGATTCTGAGACTTTATTTTTCATCATTGTTTAGTTTGACAGTAAATATCTGATAATGTTTGTGTATCAAGATGTAAAAGGAACCAACAATGCCATGAGCGGCGATTCCATAAATACTTATGGTTGTATAGTATGGAATGCATGGCACAATACCGTCTCTGAGCGTGTATTCTGTATGGCACACAAATCGGTCTGATTGTTTCTTTCGATCGTTTCACTTACAAATTTGTATTTTGTTATATTTTTGTTTCCTTTTGCAGAAATATGAATTACAGATTTAATAAGCTGGGTAAAGAATCGAAAAAGCTAACCTTAAATAAAACACATTGAAAAGAAACCCTTTAATACCAATACATATCCCATGTATCAACTTTCTTTAAATTCTGGCTTTGGATCAAAAGACTTTTGAAGGACAATACTAAATGCTATTATGCGGCAGAGTGAAATTCCCCCTTTGAGCCCTATTCTATTTATTTTAAACCAATGAAAACAAATGGCATTTTATGTCTTTTGATCACAGCCATAGATTGAATTTTTGTCATTAAAATGAATGACGTGAAAAATAATTTTCTTTTTTTCTGGGGATTATCCTGAAAATGAGAAACTTGTGATCAAGCTTTTCAAAATAGATCTGAGGATTTCACATAGATATCTCTAGAAATAATACAGTTACAAATGAAATTGATACAATTCTGGAAGCGTGAGATCAAGGCAAAATGATTATCGTTCAAAAGTAGACATGTCCTATTTTGTCCGCTTTAGTGGCTTGTTGCCGTGGTGAAGTAAGCACTCAGGCCGTCAGCCCGTGCCACAAGCGTGTCCTCTTCTTGTGTTATAACGCGTGTGTAATGCGTGTATACCGCTTGGACACGCAGAGGCAAACGTTCATCGGTACAGGAAAATCTCAATACAATGACACGGGAACCCAACCATACAAGGGTGTGGGTAGCAGGACAGGGTGTGAATGGCAAGACAGGGTGTGAGTGGCAGAACAGGGTGTGAATGGCAGGACAGGGTGTGAATGGCAGGACAGGGTGTGAATGGCAGGACAGGGTGTGAATGGCAGGACAGGATGTGAATGGCAGGACATGTGTGAATGGCAGGACAGGGTGTGAGTGGCAGGACATGGTGTGAGTGGCAGGACATGGTGTGAGTGGCAGGACAGGGTCTGAGTGGCAGGACAGGGTCTGAGTGGCAGGACATGGTGTGAGTGGCAGGACAGGGTCTGAGTGGCAGGACAGGGTCTGAATGGCAGGACAGGGTGTGAGTGGCAGGACATGGTGTGAGTGGCAGGACATGGTGTGAGTGGCAGGACAGGGTCTGAGTGGCAGGACAGGGTCTGAGTGGCAGGACAGGGTCTGAGTGGCAGGACAGGGTCTGAGTGGCAGGACAGGGTCTGAGTGGCAGGGGCTCTGTGTAATGGGAGGGCTTCTTTTTACAATCACAGGAATTAGAAGGTATGGAGGGATTGCACGGCATGATGAGGATATATGACATAAGAGTGCACGAGGGGATGTTTGGTGTCATGTTCTATGGAGATAGTATTTATACTTTTTTCATCGATTTTTATGAAATATACCACTTGAATAAAACGATTATTCACAATATGTTTCTCGTAAAATTTGCTGAGTGTTGTTCATTTATGTTACAGCCAAGGTCTGTTTACCTGTACAGACATTCTCTTTTGATCCATCCCAAACGTCAAGTTACACACAACTGTCAGAATAGATGCAAGCTGACGACCGAGTGCCCCCTGGTGGCATATAGAACAAATGGCAAAACTGCATCACGTTTCAGTGTCAATCTATATATAACAAAACTCAAACACAGCTACCACCTCAAAACAGAACACACGTGAAAAATTTATTCCCATCTTGCGAATAAATTATTTTTGACTTATTGACAGTGGCGCATAAACCTCTATTAAACTCATGAACAGGAAACACTTTGGATGGCAGCAGCTGATTGGTTGAGGTATACATTAGATAGGGGGCGCTGATGTGGGTTGACGGATGAGATGGGGGTGGCTGTTTTCTGTGTGATTTAGACGTCCACTTTTCATGGTAATCTCATGGCATCCTTGAGTCGCTTAGGTGGTGATCAGAGTGAGTATGGGTTGTTGTAACCCCACTAGATTCCCCCCGGTGATCCCCACACACCACATACTCAGACCATCTGTATCTCTCTCACTGCCACTGCTCTTATCTGCACAGAGGAAATAAATGGCCACAGGTTAAGGTTAACTGTATCATTAGCCATTTGACCTTCCTGAGTAATTAGCCAGCATCATTATATTTGCAGCTCTTGATAGATTCAATTTGATCACGGTGCCTATAGTGCCTAGATAACGACAAATCTGTCTTGGGAGAGGTACCCTGGGACCTTCTGAGGGGTATGAAACAGTCACACGGGGGGAATAGAGGCAGGCGAAGCACCAATATTGACTTGTTTATAACTTGTTATGGGGTCTTAATTCACCCAATCATCAATTTCTCTCAGCACTTACAACATCAGGGCCAGTATGATGCGAAGACAGAGAGGGGTTTATTCTTGGTGCAGATCCGTGGAGACCATTAATCATATTGTCTGGTGTCCAAACTGCCTTGGGCATCAGGTGCGCTGTTGTAAAAAGCCTTGGCGTGCCAGACCCCCAACCTCCTGTACATATCAGTGCAGTCCTTATAGGTTCATCCCCCGGTCGATATACAGTCCAGTCAGACGCCTGTACAGTTCTTATGGGTTTTCCCCTTGTGAATATCAGTCCAGTCCTTGTGAATACAGTCCAGTTAGGCACTCACACAGTCTCCCCTGAACATATACAGTCTAGGCAGACGCTCATACAGTCCTCATGAGCTTTTGCTCCGTGTTTTTTTCACATATGTCATTAAATCTATCATGAGAAGGATTGAAATAAAAGAAAATAAATTTAAGAGAGTGATATCAAAGAAACTGGATGAGATAAGAAAGTCTACAGTTTTAGACGCCTTATCCATATCACATTCGGCATTTTTTCTTTCAAGGTGTCCATTTCTACTTAAACATTGTTATGCACACATTTTTTATGAAATTATGGTGATATTTTGTTTTGAAGAGGACATTTTAATGTCTTTGTAATACATGATTGGAAAAAAACGTTTTTTAAAGTGAAATGTTATTCAAATTATTGAGAAAATGCCAGAATTTGGTGTAAAAATTAACAAAATCTCTGTTATTGTTGTTTCATTTTCCACAAAGGTCTTGTTTGAGCAAGGCTGGTATAAAAAATGTTGTTTACTGCTATCTGATATTTGCTTATTTTGTTTATTAAACATATTTGACTTGATATTTTGAGGTGTAGATGAGTGACACAGACCAGATGAATGAGATTCTTTATCCTCGACATACACTTGTTGGCGTTATGCAAATCCATTATTTTTCTCCTTTGGCATTATCTAACCCATCCATTATCCATAAAACTGCTTAATACACCCCATACACATAATTTTACACTTAGAGGTAGACATTATTCAGGAAAAAGTACTGCTTTTGATAGTATCGTGAATGATAAGAAGAAGTTCAGCTTCTGAATCTGGCACAATTATTGTTGAAAAAATGATGTATTCTCCGTAGCCCCAGTTGTATATTCAAGGAATCAGCATTTGATTAATAATACCATGATAGGTTTGGCATTGATAGGCCATCAAGGTTTACTGCTACAGAAATACTGCAGCATATTTAACTATTTGATAGAGCACCAAAAAAACAAATGTATTCTCCATAGCCCCTGTATTCTCTGTAGCCCCCATTAGACATTGTCATCAAATAAATGTTACCACAGGTTCTAGTATACATATCTTTGGCCTAACCACACCATATAGGTGTGTATAATTTGTTTGATAGTTTTTTTACCAGAAATTATATGTACTGGTACATGTATGATCTGATACTTATGAGTAAAATATGAAAGGAAATACACTGACGGGCAAATTTTGGTATCACAATCAGTTTGAGATGAAACCGATAGATTATTTTGATGCCATAACAAGAGCTATAAGTGTATTATGTTGTTGAACCTGTCTAAATTGTGAAATGGTGTGGTATAATTTGTTCATGGTAAAGTCTAAATAATAGAAGAGGGCTACAGAGAATACAATATCTATCTGAAAATTTTCCATCGAGTCAGTGGAGCATTTTCTCAAACTCAACAATGTTATAGAGATTTTAGGTTTTCCAGGTTGTAAATATGTGAATGAAGACTAAGATGCCTTGACAAAAGACACTGAGTGAGGAGGAGAAGAGAGAAAAGAAGAGGTTAAAGATGAGGAGATTCAGATTATTTTTAAAAAACTCAAAAACTAGATGAGGATACTTCATGAAATTTTCACATCTGATTTCGAATACACTGAATTTTCCAGGTCAAATTTACTTAACATTCTACAGAAGATTGAATTTTTTACCATATTGAAATGCAAATTGACACCTTGAAAGTAAAAATGCCGATTCTGTGTTGGAATACATCTAGCATCTACTGTTCCTTACTGTGAAACACTTTAATTTGGTGCTGCCTGCCATGCATAGTCCTTTGCCTTACCAGGGGGTGTCCCTTGCCTTACCAGGCCTGTCCCTTTCCTTACCAGTCCTGCCCCTTACCTTACCAGTCCTGCCCCTTACCTAACCAGTCCTGTCCCTTACCTTACCAGTCCTGTCCCTTGCCTTACCATGGGTGTCCCTTACCTTACCAGGACTGTCCCTTACCTTACCAGGGTTGTCCCTTGCCTTACCATGGCTGTCCCGTACCTTACCAGGACTGTCCCTTACCTTACCATGGGTGTCCCGTACATTACCATGGGTGTCCCTTACCTTACCATGGCTGTCCCTTACCTTACCATGGGTGTCCCTTGCCTTACCATAGCTGTCCCTTACCTTATCAGGATTGTCTATTGCCTTACCATGGCTGTCCCTTACCTTACCAGACCTGTCCCTTACCTTACCATGGGTGTCCCTTGCCTTACCATAGCTGTCCCTTACCTTACTAGGACTGTCCCTTTCCTTACCATGGGTGTCCCTTACCTTACCAGGGTTGTCCCTTGCCTTACCATGGGTGTCCCCTACCTTACCAGACCTGTCCGGTACCTAACCAGGCCTGTCCTTACCAAGGGTGTCACGTACCTTACCATGGGTGTCCCTTACCTTATCAGGGTTGTCTCTTACCTTATAAGGGCTGTCCCTTACCTTATCAGGGTTGTCCCTTTCCTTATCATGGGTGTCTCTTACCTTACCCTTGCCATAACATGGGTGTCTCTTACCTTACCAGGGTTGTCTCTTTCCTTACCAGGTTTGTCCCTTTCCTTACCAGGGCTGTCCCTCGCCTGCTTCTAAATACCCACAAACACTCTTTATCAATATCCTGTCCTTTTTAAAGAGCAATTTTTTAAACTTTGAATTTACAATTCACAAAAAAAGCACCAAAGGTAATGTTGCGGGCCCTTTGTGATACCGACATCAGCTTAACGTGTGAGGACTTGAAATGTCACCGAGTTAAGCTTCTGCCGACTGGAAGCCAGAGACTGGGTTAACAACATCGCATGTGGTGTCTGGCAGTGACAACTCGCTTAAAGCTTTTGCCCATCATCCCCTATTGGTTAGTATGCACAACAGTGCCCCCCTGGTGAAGCCATTAAAACATCCTGGTGTCTTTGTGGCTTTATAGAGTTAAGATGGTTGAAGTAAAAATCTCTGTCTGAGGGGTTCATTGTGTTGTAAAATGGAAATGTGTTTTAACCATAAAACAAATAATCCTACTTTGGTTAATATGAAGCAAGTTCCGCAAAAGTAAATAGATTTTTCATGGTTGATATTTTCTAAATGCTGCTGCTTTCGTAGGGTATGATGTATGATATTATGTACGATTGAAATCTGACAGTGACAAGTTGCAATAAATAAACGTAAATATAAAAGTGATGGCTTGGCTTATCAATGTCAGGTGCTTCACCCCAGGCAACAAGTTTCAAGGTCATATTTATAGGCCTCAGACAGTCTTCCCGGATGAGACACATAATTTAACTCCCATGCATCTCATATGCAAAATAACTTTTAGACGTCGTTACAGTAATTAAACCAATGGATAGATACATTAGTATGCCAACCTTTCTGTTTTATATTTTATAGCTAAACAACGTTAAAAATAATAAAATCAGACAAACGCCTTTGGGTTCTGGAGATTCACCAAGAGAGACATGGCACATTCCCAAGGTGAGACACAGGGAGGCAAGTTTCTCCTATCTGTAACAATAGGCATCTGTCGCTCCTACATATTGACAGATTTTTGTCAGTTTGTCAGATGTCTTGGTACAATCAGTGGGTTGTCAGAGCCTGTCTACACCAGAGAACTTGCACTATTCCCAACATGCTCTCACACTACTTATTTTTTATTGTTACCATTTAACGTAGGGCTGGCTTTCACTCACTAAATCCAGGATGGTATCAACAAGCATCATTTTTCTTCTGTATATAAATATTTAATGAATGGTTTTCTCCAAGAGCCCCATTTTGAAAAAAGAACAAGGTGCTGAAGCAATGTTGGAGACAATGGATCACTCTGGTCCGATGTGCCAACATGTGTGTACATAACAATCTGTATGGAAGTTTTTATGCGTCCACAACTGGGTGGTATATTATGGTGTACAACATTACTGAGACACTGCTCATAAATTAGCAGCCGAAGCCAATATTGACATTGCTGACTGGCCACAAAAATCTAGCCATCTTTTTTCCGGTGTTCATATATTTCATTAAAATGGGAATATAAATATGGACATTGCTGATTGGCCACAAAATCAAACCCATCTTCTTTTCGGTGTTCATATATAATATTAGAATGTGAATATAAATATAGACATTGATGACTGGCCACAAATCAGGCTAATCTCTGTCCGGTGTTCATATATTGTATGAGAATGTGATAATATTGGCTATAAATCTCTCTAAAGTGTTGATGTATTTGTGTATTTGCAGCTATCTACCTGACATCGACAATGCTGCTGGGGGCGATATCCCTAGCGTTGTCCATGATGGTTCTAAATGTGCATCACTCCAACAAGGGAAGAGATGTTCCCCGCTGGATCCAGGTCACTATTCTCACACTCATGGCCGGGGTCCTCTGCATGAAAACTGGCACTAGGTGGCACTCTAAACGTTTTCCCAAACGACAGCCATCAAATTCTCTGACACCTGCAAACCAAGATGACGGTGATACGGGCTCCACATCCGGCCAGGAGAGGACTGCTAATCCTCATCTCGGAGTCAATATGGACAATAACAGTCCATCCCGTGAACATAGACCTATAAATGACCAGGTCTACACTGCGTCTGATATAGACCCTGGCGATAGAGAACAGGACGCTCTCTACCACGAAACTGTTGTCCGAGTGAAGAAATCAAGAAAAAAGAAACCCAAACCTTGTATAGAGCACGAGCCCGAGTGGCGTGACGTGTCTCGGGTGATGGACAGGTTATTTTTCTGCCTAGTTCTAATGGCAATGTTGGTATCGTCTGCTCTCACCTTGTGTGCGCCCTACTATGCCAACTCCTGACACCTGGCGGACGGCGAGGAGGAGAACGAACAATCTACCAATCAGCCGTCGTACAGCCGCCAGAAGTAGAGCAGTGTATCGTGACGTCATCACATACAGAGATGCACTTTTAGATTTGATAACTGACAAGAAGAGTTTAGTGATCGTATTGCTACTTGTAGGGCCAGTCACTCACACTTGAGGGTCATGTCTAAGCGTATTCGGAATATATTGACAACAAGCTTAAATATAAAAATATGAAAATTTATAAATAAAACACTGATAAGTGAAGAAGGTATTAAGTTGCCTCGAGTTGTAAAAGTGTTATTTTGATTCTCATCAGATGATATATATTGAAAATTTATTGTGAGAAAATTAAATCAAGTTCCAATCTATCAAATCTATTAAACCGGTAAGGCTTAATAAGTTTTGATGTCAACAAGAAGAAAACAGCAGCACGTCTCTTGGAGTCTCTGATGTGTTTTAGTAATACAATATTTTATAAACTGTGAATTAGGGGATAAGGAAATGTTTTATCGGTCACTTGAGAATAATATCTGACACGTGGGGCTGCAAATGTGCCAAATATCACAATATGGTGGAGTAATGATGGAAGTCCAATTTCATTAGTATGCTTATTTCATAACAATTAATGATCTAAGACTTACAGTTATTCATATTTCACAATCACGTGCTGTATATATCAACAGTGGTATTTGCCTTTTCCATTTGGTATACATTTCCCATAATTCCATGCAAGTCTTTCTTCTTAGAGAGGATTCTTCCAGTAAATTCCATTACTTGTACATACTCCATTATCGCTCAAAATGATCCAATGTGAACCATTGTAAATAGATTAATCATAAGTTAGCAAGTAGAAATATGGAGATAGCTGTGTAGATTCATTTATTAATCCCTGTCAGTTAGCGTAAGTATAAACTCAAACAAATACTGAATTATATGAGCAATGCGGTGATTTATATGTGAACGATCATTGGTATATATACTCCATGTACAGGGTGGTCCAAAATAATGATAGTTGATAAAGCCTAAATAAAGAATAACACCAGTATTTTAGATCACCTTGTTAAAATGTGCCTATTGAAAAATTATTATAGCAAGCCATAATCTGTGATTGAAGGCGTACACCACATCTTTGGTCTGAAGTAGTCCTTCAACAATTCAATGTACTATTGGGGTCAAAAGATACAGAAATCGGTTATTATAAACTTCAAGGTCTCCACGAATATCGCTCATTGTATTAAGTGAGCAGCATTTAAATTGTCCTTATAATATAAGCTTTGGTTAGTAAAGATTGAATCTAAAAAACATCTTAGAACCTTTAAATATATTGTACAGAAATTCTCTCAGAACGACAGTTAATCAAAGCATGTTGATTGATTAGAAGTAATATATTATTGACAAGTGATATGTTGATTGTTGACAAGTAATATACTGATTTTTGACATTAAAACGTTGATTATTGAAATGCAATATGTTGATTGTTGACAAATGATATATCATTTGGTGGCAATTAAAATGTTTTTGTTCACATGTAACATGTCATTTGTTTGACAGTGGCATGTTGATAAACAATGGCGTGTGTTGCACATAAGATTCACATAGAGAGAATGGAGATTTAATATAATATGGATTCTTTTAAAATGCTTGAATACCTTAAGTTCGAAAAATATCAATCTAAATAATTCATGTTATCTGCCGCTAATTGTTCAAGAAATATCATGGCGCACTTGTTCAAAAATAAATGAAGAATAAACACTGAATTGCTATTTCAAAATCTGTGTTGATGAATATATTAACGTATACACGTATATATGCTGCAGGTGTTAATGGCCCTGGTTTACAGTTTAAGTCGGAGAGTACTGTCAGGATATGATGTATGATCAGCTATTTAGCTTGCTCAAAATATGCCAAAAAATGTGCAACTGTTGTCAAACAAGAAATGTGGACCCATCTTGCTGTATTTCCCCCAAGTTAAACTCAAACCTGAAGAGTTGACCATCACTTTGAAGCTATTCATAAATAGACTTGTTCCTTATAACTTATAAATTTGGGTTTAACATCTGACATGAATGACATTTCTTCCCCAATAGCCAGGGTAAAACAGCGGAAATAGACAAGTTTTTATATTTTACTCTGAAATGCTCTTTCTCTCCAGCAAACAGCGAAGTACAAGCCTCAGTGATAATTTTCCGTGTCTTGAAAACCACTTACATTAGCGGAAATCTTATTTCCCTCAATTAATTCCCTTATTATTTATTTGATTGTTTTTTAATTAAAAGTGCCTAACGCACTCTCTGTTTATTTGGTGTTTAATAATATATTACGTTTTTATCTACCAAGAGCATGAAAACAAATCATTTTGCCCGTCCCAAAAGGGATTTGAAAAGGGTATTGAATTTATTAATTGAAGGATATGCAACGTTTATAAAAATGGATTTTTTATCTACTTTTATCAAATCGGAGACATGTAAAAATAGTAGTGTAGTGAAAGTCTATAACAGATACTATATCAATCTCAGTGATTCATCTACACTTTGTAGGTACATCCTTAAATTAATTATCTTTTCATCTGGAAAACAATGCAATCATATATTCATATTATCTGGATTATATCTTTATTTACGTCCAAATCTATTTCTATCATTTTCTGATTACGTTTGTATTTTATTCATTTTTCACTTGCCATCAATATCTTAACGTCGTAACTTTGATCAGACTTGCATTTCTGAAGGAAATGTTAGAAACAAATAAAAAAGATTTTATTTGTATACATCAAAGTCATCTGCTGATTCAAAAACCTGTTTAATTACATAAAACCATTTAGCAAAACAGGTGGTAATTACAGGATAATAATCCGGACATGGGTTGTCCCGGAGGTCACGCCATATTCACCTGCCTAAGTGCTTGCTAGCATAAGAAACCCATCAGCTCATCTTGTATCTATCATTGTCTTTTCATTTGTACACAGGTTGTCCCCAGATAGCCATATTGCAAGTATTGTCTAGTCTATAAAAATTTCCTTTATATTGATCGGTGTAATATTCATTTCAATCTTCCCAAAGATAACGTGTCAAACAGATGGCATCGGAAAGTTGTTTACGTTGATTGAACTAAATAACATCAAGTGTACAATATGGAACATAAACTTGCATCTCTCTGGGTATTACCATGTCCAACTTCATAATGTCTCCGGGCAAACATTCACTCGGTCACATATAACTAAATTCAATGAATGATAGTGACACAGTATATAAAGTAGTCCTACAATGATCATGACCGCTCTTGAAATTATTTCATTCTGATGAAATCCAAATAAATTGTCTCACGCTGTCTAGCCAATGATCACCACGGAGTTGTGATGTCAAGAGAGTCCAAGTGTGCAGCGGAACGCAGACATTTTCTCTAAATATACCTCAGATGCAGAAAGTCGTTTTGAAGTTTATAACTCACCAAACATTTTTAAGTTTAACCAATTGAGGTTTAGTGTATTTTCCTTTGGTTTCGCCTGTGAAGGCGGTCAGTCTTAAAGGTGGTGTATGGGCGATATCGGCATTGTAATATAGGCACGCCCTCTGGGGGTTGGCTTAGACCAATGAATCCCAAGAGTTTGTACTTTGAATATTTTGTAAATCGTTAGGATAGCAGACAAAATAACGAATGCAGATAATAGAAATGTGCCAAATGTGATGTGTTTGGATGTTAAGATTGGTGATTCCTAGACATTGGTAAGAAACAGGGCATTTGTGCGACCTCCCCGGGGTTCTGATCGATCACACTCCGCCATTTATACTGCAGAAAAACTTCTTCAAAAATCATTCAAAATTTTATCGTCTGTCAACTTTCTTCTTGATGGATGATTAAAATGGGAATAAGCGGAATAAATAGATTTCTTCTTTTGTGATATTTGCTTTTTAGTTGTAAAATAAACGAGCTAGTATTGATCTGAACGACAGCGTTAGGACCTGGAATTGTGTCAAGCAGACTCTGGCGTGACGTTGAGGCGTACTGTGATGGTAAATGTCACACACAATCACCTCCTTGCAGTACAGCTGCCTGATTTATCTGTTCAGCGTTCTCTACTACTTTTTCATATATACAGTCCCATAGATATTCTTCAACCCTGCATGCTCAGAATATAACACTCACTATTTCTATATATCACGTGTATGAGTATACTCCCCGCTGCTCTCAAGTCCAGCCGAGGAAAATCTCTAGTCAAGGTTGGACCTTTAATATTCAGGGGGAAGGAGAGGAAATGTTTAAAAATAAAAGTTTGATGCAATCGTCCGGTAGAAAAAATAAGAACCCTGAAATGAATTGGATGAACTTACTCACATACAAAAAAAATGCAATTGGCACTGTTCAAGGTGACAGGATACAAATATGAAACAATTCATTACATTTTATCCATTGATTAATGAACCATCCCAAACTCCCATTTTGTTGTTGTTTAAACTCTGATTCAATTTCAGAACATTTGGTATCAATTTCATATTCGCGAATATTTGTATGAGTTTTTACATGAAGTTTGCTCTTTAATTAATAATGTCTAATGCAGTTAAGTTCAAGGAAGAGTGATGGAATACTGACGTGTAGCTGCAAATCATAATGTCTCCTTTGCGCCTTGATACCTTCATTTTACTGAACATATCGTTCCAACATATCGTAAGGACCATGGGCGTTTTTAAACATTAAACAATACTGCGTTTGTATTTTCCAATCTCATGTCTTTGATTACCTTTTAACATGCATGTTTTTTTTAAAGAAACGCTCCTGTTTGGTCAATGTGTTTGAAGCAATCCTGTTTAAATCAAGCCTTAATCATTTGATATGTTTTAAGCCAACACCAAATAGAATGACATTCAACATGTTTTTTAAAAATATAACATTCAGGCAAAACCATTTAGTGCAAAATTCAACTTTTGACCTTTAATGTAACACTCAACGTACACCATTTTGTGACAATTCGACATGTACCATTTTGTGTCATATTCAGTGAAACTTAACGTGAAAATGATATTTGCATTGCAGATGTAAAAAGCTTTCATTTGTGTTCTGTTATTTTTATGAAATAGAATATTTCTCTAATCATGTTAATAAGGGACAGACCATTTGTCGTTCTGGAGATGAATCAGGACATTATAAGTGACAAATATTGTAGGCACCCTTTGAGACACATTGATTCGGAAACAAAAAAGGGACCGTCTTTGTAGAATAATAAAAAAAACCTCTTATGGTACATTTGGAAAGGATTCCTTGTGTTTTCTTAATGTTTTTGATATTCAAATTTATTCATTTAGGTCCTGTTTTTGTAAACTTAAAACAGATTAAACAAATGAAATAAGATGAAACCTTTCGTCTGGTCAACTGCTTTGGTTTAAATTTTTATTGGTCTTAAGCATTCATGAAATGAGGTTTTCAAGCACTTTTTCCTTGCGTAATATAAATGTTTTTACCCCAAACACATTTCCTATACATAAATGTCTGTGCCATTTGAAAGTGGATGAATCGTCTGCTAAAATCCATATCATCCATTGGACACTTTGTCACCTTTGTCTAGCTGACCAGTGATCTAGTGCAAACAACTGCTGAGTATAGTTTTGCTAACAGTGGGGCACCTTCAGATTGGGACAATGGAGTGATTTGGCTTACACAGCCCTGTTTGTCCATTAATCTTTTTCCATTGATACATGCCTAACACCCCGACAAACCACAATAGAGATCACATGATTTTATAAATGTGGCCACCTGGTGGTCAAAAGAATGCAGCCAGTACTTAGAACATTCAGCAAAACACAATCATCATTGTCGGTGTACATTGGTTGATTCTAGTGAGATAGCTTGCTTGTATCAAAGTTTCATGGCCATATATCATTAAAGCCTACCCCAAACCTCTGTAAAATTGTTTCTGTGACCTCCGTGGTTTCATGAATGCTTCAAACATATAAAACATTCTTTTTCATCTTTTCAACTGAGGCCGGCCATTAATATCAGAGATATGCTGATCAATTGCCCCACCATTCCTCAAACTGAGTCTATATTTGGACGAGTAAAATAAGGCATTGAATGTTCCGGGTGCATATGTATGTGCAAAAATAGATAAAAATCTGATCTTCAAGGAAATCAGATAGAAATGATACATTGAAAATACAAAACTTTACCTACTTTTCAGGGGAAAATATCAAAGTTGAGACAAATATAATGACAGAAAATGTTCTGCCCTCATTGCAGACGCTATGTTGATGTAGGTAAGATAGCTCGAAATGGATTATAATGTAACCTTTACGCACTGATGTGGGAATATGTTTAGAAGAAATGTTTAGTTAACATTTTGGAGTATAGATATTTGTGGGATTATCCAAGATCTGTCACAAGCGAAGTGTTAGGTCAATGTGTACCATCTCTATGCACTTATCATGCATTATTGCAGAGTAAAATGTGGTTTGCAATAATGTTATAAGGATCAATCTATTAAACCTATGAACCTTATGATAATAGGACAATAATGTTTTATAATTGAATTTGAAATGAATGAAGTCAGTATTTTATCATGATCACTTTACATTGCGGGGTTAAGGTCAAATATATTAGAATAGTATATATTCTACACAGCCGTAATTGTCTTTCAACACTTCCAATGTTTGACGATTTGTAAATATGTACATTTCTAAGTAGTACATAATACATGGAACGTTGGTTTTCCACGCCACCTGTCTCTTGGGAGGTGCAACAAATCTGGAGCTGACAGGACACGATATATAACATCTGCACCAAACATCCACCAGTGTTTATTTGTTAACACTCAAGACATTCATGATCATAAATACACTCACCTCCTGACATCCACTTTTTTCTTCAATACTTCATTCCATAATAATGAGAAGATAGATGTTTTGTTCACATCCCATGCAATTTCCTTCTTCCTGTATGACAATTTGCTCTGCATTGATAGTGTTTTCAGAAGACCATACTCCCAGTTTCCGCTTCCTGCTCTAGAAGGAATTCTTAATTGATGCAGTCATATTGTTCAGTGAACCTTCATCTCTGAATCATGCTATTTCAGTGTGTTGTTTAAATATAACCACAAAATAATGTTTCCTCCTATAAGTGTGTAATGATATGACTTGGTAAGTAACTTACTTCTACACCAAATCATCACAGTAAGGTCAACATGTCAACAATTTATCAGCAATACGTTTTGTTTCAGTGCTTTTGGAAAGCATATACATTGATCTCTTAGGTTTTATTTACATAATCTATTTTTACACATTTTACTCCCATGCCTCAATCGACAAACCCCCTTTGAAATACCCCTTTGTAAAACTTTTGAGTTACAATGCTTGGTGAGTGGAGAAAGACAATGCCTTGTCTGCGGGAAGGGACAATGCCTAATGGAGGGAGAGAGATAATGCCTAATGGAGAGAGATAATGTCTAATAGAGAGAGATAATGCCTAGAGAGAGAGACAGTGCCTAATGGAGAGAGATAATGCCTAATGGAGAGATATAATGCCTAATGGAGAGATATAATGCCTAATGGAGAGAGACAATGCCTAATGTTGAGAGACAATGTCTAATGGAGATAGATAATGCCTAATGGAGAGATATAATGCCTAAGGGAGAGAGACAATGCCTAATGTTGAGAGACAATGTCTAATGGAGATAGATAATGCCTAATGGAGAGAGACAATGCCTAATGGAGAGAGACAATGCCTAATGGAGAGAGATAATGCCTAATGGAGAGAGATAGTGTCTACTGGAGAGAGATAATGCCTAATGTGTGGAAAGAGAGACATATCGACTAGTGTTTTTGCGTGGTCTATGGACATATACAATGTTTGGTTAATAAAGAAAGGTAATGTTTGGTTTATGGAAAAGGATAATGTCTGGTTTATGACGACAGACATTGTTTGATCGGTGGGCCAATGACAAAGTCTTGAATCTAAAGCATGTGACCAATGCAGGTCATCTCTACATACTTCAGGTATAAATTAAATTGCTCTTTATGGCAATGACAACATCGGGCTTTGGTAAGAATGCCTTTTTGTATTACTTTCACAAGACATAAAGCTTACACAAATCCTGTCAATGCAAATCCGTATGAGTGGGGAGAATATGGGCCAATCAGATGCAGTGTCATGGCCGTGGCACCAATGTCTGTAAACACCAGATAGTCCGCTACCCAATAAGCCTCCCCTTGCTAACAGATAAACCAATCAATATAAACTTTCAATTTCCACGTCATTGATCCGCGATATGTTCTCAAATATGTTGAAGAATACAGAGGTGAAGATCAAACCTAATATGTATATGATACATAAAAGAGTATATTTATCCTTTTATCGAATATATATATATATATATATATATATATATATATATTTTTATATATATATATATATATATATATATATATATATATATATATATATATATATATATATATATATATATATATATATAAATATATATATATATATAATATATATATATATATATATATATAATATTGATTCATAATAAATGTATATAGACTATTAGTGCATTTAGGTCAAAATCAAATCAACGTTATGTCTGTCCTAGTTGCAACCTTTAAAGTATACTTTGTCTCTCATTTCACTTAAGCATGAAGGTTTAATTTGATATGTTGTGAAATCTGATAACCCGGATATACTTAAAGTTGCTCATACTTCCCCATAAATTGACCTTGAAAAGACAGGAATTAGACTGGATGACCTAATGGGATTATCTGACGCAAATAAGATCGAAACAATGAGGGCGTGGGTGGAGTAGATCCCGGATAACCCAAGTCGGATTTTAAAAGAATGTCTCCAAATGACTTTTTCACACTCTATCTTGCTTAATCGCAGACTTTGATAGACTTAATAGAAAGTGGGACCCGGAAGGAGCGCACCCAGGCTGATTTTACACTTGATGTAGCTGTTTTTCTTCCTGTTAATCTTCCTTCTCGATTAAAGTAGATTTCAAATTGATAAACTAAATACTATATAATGGCAAAAAGACTGACATCTATGGTGAGGTAGCGATTTATAACATTCTATCAGTAGATTCTTATTGATAAGATGGTGCAATGGTTCACATCTACCGTGACGTAAAGAATTTCATCGGTTTTGTCACAGGTCCATCAACGTGCATCATTGTACAATCCGATATGCAAACTTCAATTCAGAAACATATGAAGTATGTCCCCGGCAGAAATTGCTCGGATTTTTGAGTCCCAATAAAGTAATTGTAAATTTGAAACTTTGTATATCAAGAATCCCTCAAAAGAAATTGAAGATTTGAAACTTTGTATATCAAGAATCCCTCAATAGAAACTGAAAATTTGAAACTTTGTATATAAAGAATCGCTCAATAGAAACTGAAAATTTGAAACTTTGTATATCAAGAATCCCTCAATAGAAACTGAAAATTTGAAACTTTGTATATAAAGAATCCTTCAATAGAAACTGAAAATTTGAAACTTTGTTTATCAATAATCCCTCAAAAGAAACGTTCAATTCATACAAGCACGGGGACAAGCAAGTCACTGGAGTCAAAGTTATAATTCCCTGCACTGAAAATAGCAACTCATGATCATTTTGCAGGAGCGCTTTGATCGGAGAAGATTGGATACAAAAGTAGCGGTATCCATGATGACTTATTGAACTTTGTCAAATAATACAGACAGAAACAAACGAATTCTGATCAAAACTAGGAGAGGGTCAATTCCCTTCTTAAAAGTATGAAACCAAATGTAATCGTATTTGATTGAGTGCATATCTGGAGTCAAATGTCTTAATTTCATGTGATCAGTTATATCACATCTAGTCTTATTTGTGACATCCATGTGTTCTCCACGCCAAGACAATATCAAGCCATAATTTCCGGTAAATATTTTGGCATACCTTATCGATCAGGCAACTGAATTGGAATCTCATGTCGGTCACGAGAAGTGAGATCTCATGTTTGTCAGAATGAGATGTTGCCGTGAATTTACTGTCCATCATATGATTAATATGAAGGGTAGAAAGCCTGTGACCTTTAGAGATATACTGTCTGCCACCTGATTCCTCGCTGCCAGTTTCTGACAGTATTATTGAGGCATGAAATATGCATACCTTCCACAACGTGTGTTATGACCAATATCTTTATTGAAATTACTGAAATATTTCTGCGTGGTGTATCCCAAGAAATATTTTACAAGGTGACACTCTGAGTAAACCATAAAAACCTTGACAAATATTGTTATATAATTAATACAGAGGAAGATGGGTGTATGATAAGCCTCAGGAGATTATTTCAAGTTCGCTGACTTGCCGTAATTTCCTCTTATAGGACAATTCATCATGTTTTGTTTCAACATGGAGGCGATATTAGGCAGACCATTTATCTTGTATCTCACATATCCCATATGCAGATTAACAGCCGGGTTTAATGGGTTGACACAACTCTTCCATTTTGTCATATTTGTGCTGGAACACATTATGGCCATCTGTTTCTAACTCCACTGAAGTGAGAGAACGTTTATCTAAGATTGTAATTGCCTTAAAAATTGTAATTTGGCATTCATCCATATATGTTTCTTCACTCATTTATTAATTTAATTGAATATAAAAAATCGCGGCTAGAATGTTGTTCAAATGAGAGGTAAGTTCATATTCTAAATAAATGGCAAACTGAAGTTTGTGGTGAGCTCATGATGAAATTTTTATTGTTCGCCATTGAGAAAGCCGGCAGAAAACAGAAGGCGCCGCCTAGTGGTGAAGAGATGTAATTCCAGGCCCAAACAGCAGCAAACATTGTGCACCAGAGACATGTGTGGCTGCGTTATGTAACACACAATGCAGGTGTAAGTGCCTTTCACATCCTCATAACACTGCAAAGTGGGTCCCTTCCTTCCATGCGTCACCTAAAAGTTTGGACAATCAGAATTATATGAACTAGCATTAGTCGGAATGTGCATCAAAACATCATTACAATGGCATAAAATAAGGGATAACATTTTATACTTGAGTGCACTGTGTGCTTAATTAGCAGCTCGAAATCTAAATAGGTTGTTCAAACATAGCATATATGTATGAGTTCAGAATACACAGTAACTTTAAGAATAATTTTCTGAATATATTCTATTGTTTGACATTGTTACAAGTTTCACAAGTTAATCTTGTTCTGGGAATCTTTACTGTCCCACTCCTTTGGAAGAGTGTTTATTACCTTTCTTGTGAATAATCACAAAGGAATAATCATGTTTTTCAAAAGCTAGATGTTGATGCAGTAAGAAACATTTTATTAGAATATGTCCCCCAAAAAATAGATGCTGTATCTTAACGGTATTGAACTCATTTTTGTTTTTTTAAATAGCACAGTATATAATCTTTTTGAAGGGGATTGAAATATTTGCGTCCTAAATCGCGCCAAATTAATTAAAAAATTAAATTAAATTGCGACTAATTTATGTCACAAATATATTGCTTACTTTATAAGAGCTCCTCCAAATGCTCAATTTCCATTTCATCCTTGATCCGATCAGTGAGCATATATATTTATCTGTGCATTTGAGAATATCAAGACAACGATATCCCCGTTTTGCTTTTAGGCGCTCTTATATATGTGTTTCAAACGTACATTTCTAATGATCTTTTGAATGATTTCCTAATGGTAAAGCAGTTTCGTCGCGAAAAAGATGAATCATACAGATCGGTCAAGCAATGATGTTGTATGTTTAGATATGAAGAGAGCTCCGTAGAAAACCAACAAGGCCTCTTCTTGCCTTTGGATTACTATGCGCTAACAAGAGCCCATAGTAAACGCCGTTTTTCCAAAGACGAGGAATAGTGTCCCTTTGTATATTTTCATATCAGGATATTGTTCAAATGACCCGATGCTTGATCTTTAAGTTTTTTTTTCCTCACTTTTGCCGTTCTGTAATTATTAGTAAATTCATCATCAAAGTATCCTCCTGTGCTAATTATCTTATGAAATATGTAATCTATTTGTCCAAATAACCTTTAGAGGGTATAGAGTCATTATGGAAAGAATTTTAAAATGAAAGATAATTGAGAATCTTGAATATGCGGCCCTCATTAAATATTTGAATGTTTTATAAGTTTTAGTTTCAACAAACAGTTTAGCGGCATGTATACATGGAGAAATAATTAGAAAAAGAAGTAGGCTTAGATATTAAAGATTTGTCGTGACAATAATTTCAATTTTTGTCACATATAAAGCCTTCTCGATATATATTTTTATATTCTCGTTAAACAAACCTTCTGTGAGGAACAATCATGCAAATTTCCTTCTTTTACATGTATCACTAATATCACAAAGACAGCTCTGCTAATGACATTTACTATTGCAATTAGAAATACAATTAAGGATATCATTAAACATCATGTTCCAAAAGACGCAGAATAATGAAGTTTTATATGACAAAACGATAATTTATTTATTAAATACAATAGGAAAAGAAACCATTGCCTTTCATTGTCATACGCAGTTTTGACAAAGAAAACAAAAGGTGCTTTTCCATAAGAGAATATAGCCAACTTGGAGATGAAATACTGGAGGCGGGAACGGTCATGGGGGATTGAAAAGTTGAAAAAGGCCCAGCGGCGAATTGGCATGTATTATGTTAGAACAAACAAAGCACTGGCGATGTCTCGCTCGAATACTGCATCTCTCTCGGGCCTAACACGTGAAGGTCAAGAAAAAAACCAAAACAATACATTGAGTGGATGCCACTATCATACAAAGGTCATGCTCCTGTCATTGTAATTATATATTTCTACTTATAATTATCTTTGTGATCATAAACCTGGGCAGAATCAGAAATATACTAGTTTGCTCCCAATGAAATAAGAAAATAATAATTGCTTTCACGGTGTAAATGATTGATATAATATCTAAAGTTAATGTACAAAGGAAGTTGGCAAAGGGCTAGTCATGACTTCCGGCTGGCGCCTATGCCAGACCCAGTGAGTTATTTAATTTGTTCTTGGAAACCAGAGAAAGAAATCTTCAATTTTTCAAGCTATTTAACCATTGACTCTTCCCAGATTCATCTCTATGACAACAAGCCTTGTCTGCTTCAACTTTGCTCTCTCAATCTCAAGAACTTGTCAGTATTTAGCCCGTAGGCTTTCACACCGATGACACTCAGTAACAGCTCCTGGCTTGCGTTCCTTTGAAGTTAAGATTCATGGCATAATTTGTGTGTGATAACTCATAAAATGATAGAAAGGATGTAGAGCTCACTTTAGTAATCATTCAATGCTAAATAACATTTAAAAGAGGGTGTTAATTCGCTATCTTCATGTCAATCCTGGAAAACCTCGATTGAATTGTATAAACTACATAGATGTCACAAAACTTAGTTGAACATACAAAAAATATATCTGGAATTAAAAAAAACGACGAAAAGAGGAATCTCAAATAATTATATAACGGGAAGATGATAGAGATGATATTCACTTCAATACAATAGTCATTTAATCAAAAACACTTCGAAAACTGGTGTAAAGAGAAAATAAGCATTCTTTTTTATGCAATTTTATTTCATCGTACATTCAATCATAGTGGGCATCACGATTAAGTGTTCAATCCTTTAACATGATTCGCCAATTGAAAGAATATTTGCAAAGGTTTCAAAGGTATCACATTACTGCTTCACGAGGTTGACATTCAACTATAGATCTATTATTTTAAACTCAATTCAGGCATGCACTTAGCTTCTAAATCTTATGCAGGATTTAAGACAGATATGTTCTTCACTTTTGCTAAAAGATTTCAAGTTGTATGGTATCCAGTTGGCTGTTTCACACCTGACCTTTTCAGTAATTCAGACAGAATGCGGTATCCCGGCTGCATAACGCCACATACTAACCTTACACGATTTCATACAATATATCTGGGATATGTCATGGTCTGGCTACATTCGTGTCATCATACTCCATCTCATTCTAGAAAAGGGGTGCCTCTCAAAAGCCATAGATGAGTGCAAAGAAAGACATAATCATTTAGGGACTACATTTTCTGACGCCATTTCACATTGGTCAATTTTCAATTGTCTGCGGACATTGTTGTGAAATCTAAATTGAGATTTTTACAAATAGTACTTGTAGATGGCCCCTAATGTCTTGTGACGAAAACATGATCTGGTGATTATTGAAACAGTTCAAGACCCTCAGTGGCCATTCAATGGTACAATATTGTGCTGACGTTAAAAACAGAAAGGTGCTATCTAAATTTAGTCTTTTAATCATACACGATTAAATTTTGTTGTTTACGCTTCTCAAAAATTGAGAAAAAATTCACATCGTTACAGATGATTTGGTTTGCATTACCCAAATATGGAAACATACTTACTTTGTTTTAATTACCATGTTTTAAATGTCTGAGACAAACTATGTCTGTCTGTTAGTTAAGCGGTATAATCACTTCTGTCGTACTAGTCCCTATCTATAACCTGTACTAACAGTTTTAATGATAATACCGTAGGGAATCAGAAATGCTAAGATAGTACAGAACTTGTGTGATCAATGCCATGTCAATTTCCCCCTTTTGTCATTTGCAACTAAATGGATGAAAGCTAAAATCACAACCTTGGATGAGAACATTTTTAATTCATGTATAATGCTATACATTTTACTTTCATGATCTTGAAGTGTTGATATATTTCTGTTCTGTACTATCCAATACTTATATGCAGTGTTTCAAAACTTAACCTAGCCTTACATTGATTAATATTTCTGCCCAAGATCAATCGTACAAAGATCAGTTGAGGGAATTATTTAAATGATTATTGTCCCACAGAATAACAGTTTAATCTTGTAGTTGGGTGTGACAATGTCTTGTAGTTTTTGCAACTATTATGAGCAAATTAACAACAGGGGTGCGAAATTTGTAAATTTCTTAACATTGTATACATCATATCCTTTATATTTTACGATGTACTTAACTATTGTTAATCTAGGACAGATTATGGAGAATAACACCTAAGAGCTGCAATGTCCCGAATTCATGTAACTTCCCTACAGGTGGTTTCAAGAGAATAGAGTAAAACATAGTGTTCAATAGTCTATGTCTAGCACAAATAACTCTTGAAATATCAGCTGATAACCACACCACCAAGCATGTTTATTTTCGTTTTTGCAACAATAGTGCCTCTCATAGATAAAACCAATTACCATTATCCCATTACCTCCCCGCTAAAATTAGAACAAGACATGATGATCGCAGTTGGAAGTATATAGACATGTATTGCAGAAACTTCTATCAGCATCAAATCCCTGAGAAAGATTAGTCTTAATTATATGTTTTTCAATACAGTTTGTTTAAAAGTATCTTCAATGTTATACATGGACACAGATTCGACGGAATGGTATTAAGTGAAAGAACATAATCAAGTGATATTAAGCCACGTGACGAACTGATTTATTCACTTTCTTAAGATATTGTATCCTTACAATAAGACAATACATTATACTAAGTGTGCCTGGGTCTAGGGATTTGATACTCTGCATGGCGAGGTAGAGTCAGCCTGGCTCTGCTATGGAGAGTAGGGATTTGAATGCACCCCAGACTTAGCGGATTAGAACTCAAGATTATCTAGGTCAAAATGTAAGCTTGAGTTGAGAACAAAAGGTCATACATTTGGTTCCAATGAAAACTGTGTTTTTACTCAATCTTTGAAATTTAAAAATACATCTTGGATTTTATCAAGCCCAGTTTGCTTCCTTCTATTCGTTCGAATATCAGTGCTCACAAAGTTGAAATCGTTTCACGCTTGCACAATGTATCCAACTATAAACTCTTTTTTGATTGCAATGAATATAATAAAAAGTGTACATATCTGAGAATATCTGTATCCTTTCTTAATATCATAATCATGAACATAAATAAAACAGGACTTATGGGCATGTGATTTGAGAAGAAGGGGAGCATTGTTTTGAGAATGTTTGTATCAAAAATGTTAATACTTGTGAAAAAGTGGCCTGGCATATTTCAACAGGTGCGTTGGCAAATCTTCATAACTTTATTGGAATCGAATCTAATGTGTAGGTATAGTTTACGTTATGTCATCAAGCACATTATATATATTGGGTTTTCCTTTCTCTTACAGTTTTTATTGTTTACAGTCACGACTTTAGACCAAATAGTGCTCTGATAGGATGCTATAAAATAAATCTACTTCATCTTAATGGTGTATTTCAATGAAAGACAAGTTTATTTATTACCAATATGTGAATTTTAAACAATTTTTTTCAAAATCGGTGCTTAATCCCTTTAGGATATCATCAAGTGTTATACTTTATCTATTAGAGCTAACAACCATAGGATTCGTAGAAATATCTTGTGAGGGAAGCACTGAGGAAACTGAACATGGGCACCGTGCATGCAGGGCAAATATAATGTTGTAGACATGTGGTTTATCTGATGAGTGATGATAAGTATCATCAGGGTAGGTGATGGGAGGGTCCAGAGCGTCCACAGGGTATCACTACGTACCACTTGCCCAGGTTAATTATATCTAGCAGATAGAATGCAATCACTGGGGATACAACTGGATTACTGCTATAATCATCTGCTTGCTAAAATAGGACGTGTGAATCACACAGGTCACCTCACTCTCACCTAAGATAATTCTCATAGAATTAAGCTAAGCAGAGTCAATGATAAGCCTTGCTCTATTCTCCATCAACTCCACCTTTCCATTGAAGGTCGAATAAGAACATCTATAAAGAATTAATCGTCGACTTAAATTCTTATATTTTCAATTATAACGTAATAGTTGAGTCAGATGTGATTCATGGGTCAGTTTTATAGAGGATATTGGCTTATAATATCTAGGCTTATCTGTTTTGAAAATTGTATTTTTTCAGAGTCAAACACACTCAATACCTGCATTAAACATTGCTCATACCATGCCATGTTCTCCAAAATATGGTTTTCTTGAGGTTGGTATAAATATTGTTATAGAAATTAGACTAGTGCAATTGATCCACACTTTCGTGTATTTCAAACAACCTGTACAAATTTGTTGATAAAAATTGTTTTTTAGTTGTCATTATGTTTAAGTGTGGTTAGTGGTGATGAAGCATCGAATGTCTTATCTGATCGATGTAATGATTTATCACCCTGCTCAGCGTGTCCGAATATACATTTCATGTGGGCATATCAATTGAATGGCAGCACCAAGATTAGTTACCATTGCCCTGCCAGGGACTGTACCCTGGTGTATCAAGGTCATTATGCTGGTCTGGCTAGACTGGGGCAGTCTGGTTTGTATATCCACCTCCATTGGCTAGTTGACAATTGGTATTTGCATTTATCAAAAATAATACCATAAGCATCCAACTTTCCTTTTGTTCTTTAGGATTTGGCAATTGATACCATGTAATTCTTTCAATACATGTCACACTGACATAATCTGATGTAACGCATGAATCCGACCTATGCAATGCAATAGTTCTAAGTGTTATATCGGGAAGCCTGTGTCTCACATGTCTGATTAATTGCATTGAACTTCACTCCATGGCAAGATTGCTCACTCCAATTTTGCCTGGATCCAAATTTCAATACAAATGTTGTGATAACTCATTACTTGTTGACACAAACCTGCACAAATCACTCAATATGGTATAGAGTCCATCAAATCACCATTTTATTATTACAAAATTAGAATTTTAAAATGTAATTTGAACTACATAGTCACATGCTACCTATTTTCACTATGCCTATCAACTGTAAATGAGCTGAGACCTTGAATGCCTCACACACAACATAGTTCAGCACTTTCTCTGATGTCTACACTGATGTCCATTGCATGCAGCATAGCTGGAAAACCCCAACTATCAACAGTCGACAAGTAGGAGATGAAGACAAGAAAATGGGTTCTTGCAGTGTTCAGGCCGTCAGCTCTTTCAGGTTGGATCTGGTGGACTCTTGAGGTCTTTCCACTGGAACCAACCTGAGAGTTTTGTCAGCCTGAACTAATGAACCCATGGTCTTGCCTTACAATCGTACCGTACATGCTCTCTGTTAACATACCGCTCTCAATGTTCACATCCACAAGCTATCACTTTCAGCATTTCTTGTCCAGATAAATGTTGTCATTAGGATATCACAATGACAGACTATGCAAATGCTATTGAATGCGACCACATGCCATAATTGTCTTGACCTCTTTCCCATTTCATACAGCAAGATTTCTACATAACGCTTCCTGGTGCCAAACAACCTTATCTTACTTCTGCCTTCTGATTGACCCTTGTATCAATCAACATGAAGATTATTGCTTCTTGCCAATCACTGAGTGTCAATTTCCCCATGCTTGTGCATAGCAATGCATAGCAATGTAACAGACTCAATGTTATGCAATATCTTCCAAGCCAAATAAGCCTTTCTTGAAAGCCTGAATATATCTACTCTCATCTGGAGGGCTCTGTATCCTGGTTATGTATATTGTTTATATAATCATTATTACCGTAGTCGTTCTTTTATTACATTATTCAATTTATGAATAATACTGTCAAATGTGATAAGGGTATATGGAATTGATCATTTCGTTCTTATCAAATAGGTATAAATCACCACCAGAATTGTAATTTATTTAGGTATAAATCACCAGAATTGTAATTTACACCATGAGAATATATATATATATATATATATATATATATATATTTATTCTATGATCACTGTGTATTCTGTGCTGTGATTGGTCAATTCCTGGTCACGTGAGCTTCTCTAAATTGTTGTATTGACCAGATGCATTATATTGCACGTCAATATACTTTCCACTGCACTGATGGGGAATTCCATGACGTCACTATACAGACAAACTCGTCCTTTTCAGTTCTCACTTTTAGAATTAAACCAACAATGGCAGTAATTAACACAGTGATCATAGAATAAAACAAATATGGACCTGGGTGTCGTGCAATATGACTTTTTATGGACCTTCGGAAAGTTATATTGCACTCGGCTGCGCCTCGTGCAATATAACTTTCCGAAGGTCCATAAAAAGTCATATTGCACTCCACCCAGGTCCATATTTGTATAATATACCAACAACATAGGTTACATAGGTCTAGGTGCAGACAATGTAGATAAACCTTTCATAGTTACAAGATTCTATTTGATAATAGATTAAAATCTATTTTTCATATGCAGATTCTTTTTTATTTACAAATTTAAGTTGTGGCATAGGTATGAGAGGGTAAATTGCTGATTTGGGTTAGAGAGGATAGGTTTCTGACATGGGTAGGAGAGGGTAAGTTGCTGACATGGGTAGGAGAGGGTAAGTTGCTGACTTGGGTAGAAGAGGGTAAATTGCTGACTTGGGTATGAGAGGGTAAATTGCTGACTTGGGTATGAGAGGGTAAATTGCTGACTTGGGTAGAAGAGGGTAAATTGCTGACTTGGGTATGAGAGGGTAAATTGCTGACTTGGGTATGAGAGGGTAAATTGCTGACTTGGGTAGAAGAGGGTAAATTGCTGACTTGGATATGAGAGGGTAAATTGCTGACTTGGGTATGAGAGGATAGGTTTTTGACATGGTTAATAGAGGGTAAGTTGCTGACTTGGGGAGAAGAGGGTAAATTGCTGACTTGGATATGAGTGGATAGGTTTCTGACAAGGTTAGTAGAGGGTACGTTGCTGACACGGGTAGGAGATCAAAAGTTGCTGACACGGGTAGTAGAGGCTTAATCGCTGACAGGTAGAAAAGGGTACGTTGCTGACATGGATCGTGTATGTTCGGCTGTTGTCATGGTCAAGTTATGTTTCAGACATGATAAGGAATGTTTTGGTTGTTGGCTTTGAGAAGGCCAGGTGTTTGGTTGCTGACACGGTTTGGGGGGCTTGTGATCCTCAGGTGTTTGTTTGCAAACATTCAAGCCTGCACAAGAAGCACTGGCCGCATACCAGGCAGGCCCTTCACCTGTTGTTAGCATGTGACTTTAGAAGCACCACCAAGCTGCTCAAAGTGTCCTTAGTGCGGTTTCTACACAGCGAATAATGTGCAACCATCTTCCTCAGCTAGAACACAGCACTTGAATCAGTCAAATCCTCTACTTGAAAAACATTCACAATCATGTACAGATGATGGTACGCGCACTGCGAGTAGAGCGGAGATAATTAAACAGAAACAGACCCATAATATTGCCCAATCAGCACGCCTTTCTATTTGGAGCCCATGCGCTTTGTTGTTTGGCGTATGCTGTGTTTTACTGCCCGCTTGATAACATACAGATGGGTGCTAGATATCAAGGACGCCGCAGTTATATCATCTGCCTCAACATACACACTCCCTACCATATCAGCGTGTTTCTGGCAGTGAGGTTAAGAAGAAATCGTCCACATCACATCATAAATGAGTGGTTATCTCACCCTGCCGGATGGGATAAGAGGTTGTGTGCTCTAAACAGGGGTATACTGATAGGATCCAGCCCAAGTGCTTGGGGCATTGGACTCGAAAATCAGGGGTCATAGGTTCAATCTCCTACAGAGTGGCCTAGTTACTATGAATATTTAGAAGAATGTTGGCCTTTCCAATGAACATTAATTACAAATATTTAGAATTCTGGCATGTGTACACCTAATCAGAATAGTGTGTAGCCTGTCCATCTCATGACTGTTGATGCTCAATTCCAGAGGCCAGAATCAAGGCGAGGTACATGTATAGTGACACCATAGAACTCCTCCATGTCATGGCAGTACGATTCGTGTCTG
The DNA here is from genome assembly GCA_949316495.1 of Amphiduros pacificus. Taxonomy (NCBI): domain Eukaryota; kingdom Metazoa; phylum Annelida; class Polychaeta; order Phyllodocida; family Hesionidae; genus Amphiduros; species Amphiduros pacificus. Next base: position 16,189,127 of record OX439004.1, on the reverse strand, counting down.
ATCTATAGAGATAGTCTTGATCACAACCATGCTGGGTCATGATCAATTGATATACTCTAATTGCTTCCGAGTTAAACATACCTTTCAAATCTGTCCTCCTATAGTTGTGATATTTGTTTACCTCCTCTCATCAAATTGATATTTTTCAATATAGTTCACTTATCTTAAAACATGACAGAGCTGAGCCTGAAACCCATTTTCTGTTTTTACATACATATTTTTGGAAGTAAATAGGAAGCCTTTTCAACTATGTTTGGTCTTATCCGATTATTTGTAATGCATCTTTGACATTTAGTTCCTTGACCCTAGTTAGCTCTCTATTTCTTTGGGCCGAGAATACAATAGTGTATGTTCTGACATTGAAGCATGAAGATTTGAATATTTTGTGAATACCTTGTGGTCGATGTTATATATCACCTGATGACAAGCGACAGGGCTTTTATCTGGAAGACATATAGCCTTAACCTTGTTTCTTCTACATCTGATAGGACCTAGATAATGTGACCTTGGCATGCTAAAAGGGTTTATCTTACTGCCCCGTATTGCATTACATAGGTGTTAGGCCTGACAGCTTAATACCCTCAAATGATCTCCATTCGCTTTCTTTTGGTGCCACTTAATTTATACCAAATTGAAGACACGTTAGAATGGATAATACAAGAGGCAACCGATTGGCCGGGCATTGCACCTGTTCCGCCAGCCATCACGGCAATCTCGGAATGCCACACGAGGTTTACGAGACCACAACCTCGTTACACTGGATAGTATAAACTCTCCCACATCCAGAGATTTGTTCAAAAGATTTGTTATGTAAACATTTGATATAGAAATAAAACATTTGATATAGAAAGAAAATATACATAATGAACATGTCAATTAGAAAATTTGTGCATATATTCAAGCCCTTCTGTGCAATAGAAAATATGTTGGGAGGAATAGCATTAACAGTGAACGTATAGAAGTTCTGACAAGTGGAATCTGTTATTTGGTTCCTCAATATGTTTGTGGGCATTGCCTTACCATGATCTCTTCCTGGAAATATTAATGGACATGTTAATTTTATGCTTTAAAGAAATGGCAGATCTATCATTGGAATAGGTATATACGCTATAAATAACGCGTTGCAATTGTAATTCGAGTTTTATTCTTCTTTTTATACTAAATCAAAGATGTTTTCTAAGCTTAGCACATATGGTACCCACAGGACACAGAACTTGGTTTATTCTAGTTATGTCAAAGCACAAGACACAAGTCGGCACGGCCTTTGAAGTATCATGTCGGAAAAGATGAAAGGATGAAAGCACTGAGTAACTTGTGAGAATATTTAATAGAATGGTCTTCTTATGCCAACAGAAACGTAATGATGTAAGGAGTGTCAAACTGACCGAATATACAGGTAACCAAGGTCGACGTGGTCAAGAGTCTTACAGTATCAAACAGAGCATGGTGAACACTGAGTGTGAAATATAGCAAACACTGAGTGTGAAATATAGCAAACACTGAGTGTGAAATATAGCAAACACTGAGTGTGAAATATAGCAAACACTGAGTGTGAAATATAGCAAACACTGAGTGTGAAATATAGCAAACACTGAGTGTGAAATATAGCAAACACTGAGTGTGAAATATAGCAAACATTGAGTGTGAAATATAGCAAACACTGAGTGTGAAATATAGCAAACACTGAGTGTGAAATATAGCAAACACTGAGTGTGAAATATAATAACACTGAGTGTAAAATATAGCAAACACTGAGTGTGAAATATAGCAAACACTGAGTGTGAAATATAATTACACTGAGTGTGAAATATAGCAAACACTGAGTGTAAAATATAGCAAACACTGAGTGTGAAATATAGCAAACACTGAGTGTGAAATATAATAACACTGAGTGTGAAATATAGCAAACACTGAGTGTGAAATATAGCAAACACTGAGTGTGAAATATAATAACACTGAGTGTGAAATATAATAAACACTGAGTGTGAAATATAACAAACACTGAGTGTGAAATATAGCAAACATTGAGTGTGAAATATAGCAAACACTGAGTGTAAAATATAGCAAACACTGAGTGTGAAATATAGCAAACACTGAGTGTGAAATATAGCAAACACTGAGTGTGAAATATAGCAAACACTGAGTGTGAAATATAGCAAACACTGAGTGTGAAATATAGCAAACATTGAGTGTGAAATATAGCAAACACTGAGTGTGAAATATAATAACACTGAGTGTGAAATATAGCAAACACTGAGTGTAAAATATAGCAAACACTGAGTGTGAAATATAGCAAACACTGAGTGTGAAATATAATAACACTGAGTGTGAAATATAGCAAACACTGAGTGTGAAATATAGCAAACACTGAGTGTGAAATATAGCAAACACTGAGTGTGAAATATAGCAAACACTGAGTGTGAAATATAGCAAACATTGAGTGTGAAATATAGCAAACACTGAGTGTAAAATATAGCAAACACTGAGTGTGAAATATAGCAAACACTGAGTGTGAAATATAATAACACTGAGTGTGAAATATAGCAAACACTGAGTGTGAAATATAATAAACACTGAGTGTGAAATATAATAACACTGAGTGTGAAATATAATAAACACTGAGTGTGAAATATAATAAACACTGAGTGTGAAATATAGCAAACACTGAGTGTGAAATATAATAACACTGAGTGTGAAATATAGCAAACACTGAGTGTGAAATATAATAACACTGAGTGTGAAATATAGCAAACACTGAGTGTGAAATATAATAAACACTGAGTGTAAAATATAGCAAACACTGAGTGTAAAATATAGCAAACACTGAGTGTGAAATATAATAACACTGAGTGTGAAATATAATAACACTGAGTGTGAAATATAATAAACACTGAGTGTGAAATATAATAAACACTGAGTGTGAAATATAGCAAACACTGAGTGTGAAATATAATAAACACTGAGTGTGAAATATAATAAACACTGAGTGTGAAATATAGCAAACACTGAGTGTGAAATATAATAAACACTGAGTGTGAAATATAACAAACACTGAGTGTGAAATATAATAAACACTGAGTGTGAAATATAGCAAATACTGAGTGTGAAATATTATAAACACTGAGTGTGAAATATAATGAACACTGAGTGTGAAATATAGCAAACACTGAGTGTGAAATATAATAAACACTGAGTGTGAAATATAATAACACTGAGTGTGAAATATAGCAAACACTGAGTGTAAAATATAGCAAACACTGAGTGTGAAATATAATAACACTGAGTGTGAAATATAGCAAACACTGAGTGTAAAATATAATAAACACTGAGTGTGAAATATAGCAAACACTGAGTGTGAAATATAGCAAATACTGAGTGTGAAATATAGCAAACACTGAGTGTGAAATATAGCAAACACGGAGTGTGAAATATAATAACACTGAGTGTGAAATATAATAAACACTGAGTGTGAAATATAATAAACACTGAGTGTGAAATATAGCAAACACTGAGTGTGAAATATAATAACACTGAGTGTGAAATATAGCAAACACTGAGTGTGAAATATAATAACACTGAGTGTGAAATATAGCAAACACTGAGTGTGAAATATAATAAACACTGAGTGTAAAATATAGCAAACACTCAGTGTAAAATATAGCAAACACTGAGTGTGAAATATAATAACACTGAGTGTGAAATATAATAACACTGAGTGTGAAATATTATAAACACTGAGTGTGAAATATAATAAACACTGAGTGTGAAATATAGCAAACACTGAGTGTGAAATATAATAAACACTGAGTGTGAAATATAATAAACACTGAGTGTGAAATATAGCAAACACTGAGTGTGAAATATAATAAACACTGAGTGTGAAATATAACAAACACTGAGTGTGAAATATAATAAACACTGAGTGTGAAATATAGCAAATACTGAGTGTGAAATATAATAAACACTGAGTGTGAAATATAATAAACACTGAGTGTGAAATATAGCAAACACTGAGTGTGAAATATAATAAACACTGAGTGTGAAATATAGCAAACACTGAGTGTGAAATATAATAAACACTGAGTGTGAAATATAGCAAACACTGAGTGTGAAATATAATAACACTGAGTGTGAAATATAGCAAACACTGAGTGTGAAATATAATAAACATTGAGTGTGAAATATAGCAAACACTGAGTGTGAAACATAATAAACACTGAGTGTGAAATATAGCAAACACTGAGTGTGAAATATAATAAACACTGAGTGTGAAATATAGCAAACACTGAGTGTGAAATATAATAAACACTGAGTGTGAAATATAATAACACTTAGTGTTAAATATAGCAAACACTGAGTGTGAAATATAATAACACTGAGTGTGAAATATAGCAAATACTGAGTGTGAAATATAATAAACACTGAGTGTGAAATATAGCAAACACTGAGTGTGAAATATAATAACACTGAGTGTGAAATATAGCAAACACTGAGTGTGAAATATAATAACACTGAGTATGAAATATAATAACACTGAGTGTTAAATATAGCAAACACTGAGTGTTAAATATAATAACACTGAGTGCTAAATATAGCAAACACTGAGTGTGAAATATAGCAAACACTGAGTGTGAAATATAATGAACACTGAGTGTGAAATATAATAACACTGAGTGTGAAATATAATAAACACTGAGTGCTAAATATAGCAAACACTGAGTGTGAAATATAATAAACACTGAGTGTGAAATATAGCAAACACTGAGTGTGAAATATAGCAAACACTGAGTGTGAAATATAGCAAACACTGAGTGTGAAATATAATAAACACTGAGTGTGAAATATAATAAACACTGAGTGTGAAATATAATCAACATTGAGTGTGAAATATAGCAAAAACTGAGTGTGAAATATAATAAACACTGAGTGTGAAATATAATAAACACTGAGTATGAAATATAGCAAACACTGAGTGTGAAATATAATAAACACTGAGTGTGAAATATAGCAAACACTGAGTGTGAAATATAATAAACACTGAGTGTGAAATAAAGCAAACACTGAGTGTGAAATATAATAAACACTGAGTGTGAAATATAGCAAACACTGAGTGTGAAACATAATAAACACTGAGTGTGAAATGCAATAAACACTGAGTGTGAAATATAATAAACATTGAGTGTGAAATATAGCAAACACTGAGTGTGAAATATAATAAACACTGAGTGTGAAATATATTAAACACTGAGGTTGATATATAATAAACACTGATATATAATAAACATTGAGTGTGAAATATAAGAAACACTGAGTGTGAAATATAGCAAACACTGAGTGTGAAATATAATAAACACTGAGTGTGAAATATAGCAAACACTGAGTGTGAAACATAATAAACACTGGGTAAAGTGTAAAGGGATATAGATCGGGGATTTAGAATCAAAACACAATTTTATGGCGATATATATCCCAAGACCAATATATTGGAACTTCACGTGTTACTGGACAAACTATAATCAATGTCAATTGTGTCTCAGTGGCGCTGTACAGTGTCACTGGACAATGTAAGTATGATGGGTTAGACTCCTTGTTCCGGTTCCGGTTGACATTTGAATATTTCAAACATATTTAGCACCATGCTGTTTGCCCAAACCTGTTACATTATTGTTATTTCTTCCGTGCGGCGCAGAAGGTAAAGTATATATATTTGAAGCATTCCGCAAACTTTATAGAGAAAATCAACGTGCCTCCTTCATAAAAATCGAATAAAATGTTTCTTAAAAACAGATTTATTCTATGTATACTTATGAAATCAAGCTACTAATTATGTTATGCAGTGCATAACAAGAGATCCTAGGGTTCAGTTGGGGATGCCGTGCTGTTTTAGTGTGTCCTATATGAGCAGGAATGATATAAGTATGACAGACTACACAGAATGCCTGTATAGATCCCCTGCGGAAGCTAACAGAAGAACTCACAAGCTGCCCACACTGCTTGTGATGGGAACGCACAATCTGCCCCTCATAATGTTGTCTGACATTTAAAAGATTTCTGAGTAGTTATGTCTGAGTATCAATTGGTCAAAACAATAGATCATTGTCCTGTTTTCTGGAATAACAATTAAGAGAATGTCATATGTTTTGGCCGCCCAGCAGGCAAAACTGGTCGTCATAATGAGGTTTTGACGTGAAGTTCAGATTGGTAGTAAACTGGTGGTATGAGCGAAATGACGTTGTCATTTCCATGTGAAAAGGACGTGAATCATTCACACGAAGAAGACGGAAATCAGTTATGTGAGAATTAATTTGATTTTTTTATTAACATGATTATCCCAACTAGTTTTCTGGTCAGTACCAAGTCAACCTCTCATATGCTCTCTTAGATCCCTGTCACGAAGCGAATGTCACTTGGCAAAGTCAGATCAGTGGGAATTAATGAAAAATACCTCACTCAATATATAGTACACCAACAATGCAATTCTTTAACTTTTAGACAAACAGGAAAAAAATTGCCACGTTTTACGATTTCAATGAAGTTATTTAAACATTTCCAAATTATTCACTTGTAACACATTTCATTCATATCAATAATGAAATATAACATAATATATATTTCACATATCTGGAAATAAATGCTCTCTCGGAAATTCACGCCTTAACTACGCCATTAACTGGAGCAGAAATTCACTTCTTGAAAACACGTAATTAAGGCGTGGTTATCTGGTAGCCCAGTAGTTTCTCAGAGTCTAACCAGATAACCACGTGGTTTTCATGTGACGTTTCTGCTGGGAGAAGTGTTACAGGCATAATATAAAGGCTTCTTTTCGTATATATATTTACAATTAAACGTCTGGCAAATTGTCATTGTATACATGCTCTTAAAAACGTCTATTGACACAAGGATATGTATAGTTTTCCCGTATGTGATATAATTTTTCAGTGCTTCTTCGCATATATGTTTCTTAAGATCTCATAACGCCACCACCTACACAAGACCGAGGACAGAGGGACCATATAGAGTGGGTGGATGCCGACAAAGCCCGGATTATTGTCGCATTTAGCACCACTAATCAAATGGCATAGGCTGAAGCCCTTTCTCTGCGTATCCTGAATATGCCCGGTTCACATGTCATGAGAATATTGACTATATCCTGAGCTGTATCACCATTTAGTCCCTTTCCACCCACAGTACGTTACACGTCTCCTCACTCCTCCCCCTCCTACCCTTAATGTCCGGTCTGGGTTCGGTATTGGGGATAACACACTTTCCTTCAATTTTAACGGGAATGTCAATTTTGATTTCAAACAAAACAAAGACTTTTTCAATGTTATAAAACAAACATATGGTTTTAGTATTCACGTGATGTGGTATTCAAATTTCTGGATAGGTCAAGAAAGGGTGAAAAAGACATGTGATGATTCTCTGAGCAGTAATCTGGCCTGAGAAGATTTAGATAGGACCTGGATGCCGCCATCCGTCATGCAGGGTGTGACCACTTGCCCCCTATTGAGTACTGAGAAGTGATGAATGGGATCGCCTGCCTTCACACACATCGCTGCCATTACCATCAAGTCTCTATATACCATTCATCCACACTTGCAACACATTTCTCCGCCATTAGGAAAAGAAACCTGCATACCGGAAGTGTAGGTTAAAAGATTATTCAGATTTAGACATTCTGGAAGTAGTCAGATTACTGATATTCCAATACAGTACCATCCTCGCTACACATTCATCATACATATAAATTAGCCCATAACACAAGTCGATATCAATTATTCTTGAGAATGATAGTAACAATAAATACAGGATATAATTCACCAGACATTACCCTTTAATCATCATAAGGCTCTGATTGTTGTGACATACTCAAAAGAGTGTATTTTCTATATTTGATATCGTATATGACACCTTCACCTAATCTTCTCATGAATGTTTAAACTATAATATCAATCTCCTTTTGAAAAACAGGCACTTATTTTATATAAATCAATTAATATTGTTATATACATTGCGCATGATATATTTTGACGGTAATGGGTTCATTTAATAACTTGTTAATGCTGTGCAATTGTCGTTCAACCTTTAATTAGGTATATAATTTCAATACATGTTTATCATGTATTATTCACATTTAACACCAGCTCTCCGTTTATTGATTTTTATATTTATAGGCATCAACTAATGCGATATGATGCATGCACAATTTGAAATGTTTGTTTTCAAAGTCTCACTCGTCTCGTCTGCAATGAGAGTTGGGTATCATCAGAATAAATCTAAGATTTCTCAGAAAAGGATATGGCACCTTGGATGTCATTGACACCTAATTTATCAACTCAAATCAGAAAATATTTTACTGAACAGAACTCACTTACATTGTGTCCAATTACTAATTAATACCATTTCCGCGAAACATGGTAACCAATTGAAAAATTAAGCTTCTAATGTGAATATGTATTTAATATGGCACAAAATCCTATATTTATTTCGCTAATTATCTCTCTCTGGATACTTATAACATCGGTGATTTACACTTCTCGTTGGTCATTTATTAAGATGGATTTAGACATGTGACCCTCGTAACTTGCTTAACCCTATTATTACTCAACACAAGGAATGTTTTATCATCAAGAGACGTGAGTAACATTCACGTTGATTGGACATAAAGACATCTGTCAGTTGCATTTGTCATCTAATTTGTAACCCATTAGTTCCCAATAGAATCCCACTGCGACCTGCATATGCTCTGGGTTAACTTTTCTTTGGATATACATGTTCACAAACTTGAATAATCCAAAGGATAATCTTATTCATATTGTATTCAAACTCTCAACAAAAGCTTAGATTCGAGATGGTTAACGTAGAATTGTTCTTATCTGAATTTCTATTTCAGATGTTTATAAAATTGATTTATCGCGTTATAACAAATCACCAATTCACGATTACAGATAATTTGTAACCCAGAGAGAGGCTCTGGGACAGACTCCGCACCAAAATACTGTTTTTTGCCTTTAGTATGCCACTGATGTGGTGTGGATGGGAATACTGATGGGAGAGCTAATGATGCAAATCCTGGGCTTTCTGTGAGGACCATTCAAAAGAGGAGTTGTTTTGGTGTGGTATCGTTGTGACCCCATGCAGGTCGCTATCTCGGCTAGAGAGGCGAGGCATCACAGAATGCGGTCTCCACAGGCTTTAAATTACAACGGGGTTCTATATGATTTTGCCTTTTAATAATTATCACATTTTAATGTTATTGATAATATTTTTATTTAATACCTTTTTAAATGTATTTTTCATACGGGATATGAATCCGACATAGGGGAGAGATGAATCATATCAGTTAAAGTATAATATTCAAATCATATGTTTAATACTTCTGTTATTCAATATAAAAACATTGATATTGAGTATTACAAACATTTCGTTTTTCCATGTAAATCAAATATTTGGCACTTGTGTTGTATTCATATATTTAAGCCGATGTATCATGCGTGTTTTCTATATCTTGTTTCTAATTATTCTTCTAATCAGATAATTTAAAATATTGATCTATTAAGAATCAGATGAAATGATACTTAGCGATTATGAGAAAAAGCAAGAAACATGGACTTAAATGAATATACATGAATATAAATATGATGAGAGTGGCGAGTGTTTATGTTGTGAGATATGCGGATGTAGAATGGCAAGATGCCGGAACACTTTAGTATGCTGATCAGGTAAAGGCCGATGCCTGAGGTTCGGATGAGGATCAATTAAGACTTGTTTCCATCGATAGACCCTGCAACTCAATAAATCCACCACTGGGTTACGGCTTTAATACTGCAAAATCACTAACGATATGTGTGCTGCCCATGGCTACTATTAATGTGGGCCACTATTAACTTGGGTAATCAGCTTATCATTCATAGCAACACAACTTGTCCAGTGTGAAATTGGATAGGAAATCTCAATTGTTTCATCCATGGTAGAGCTAAATTGTCCAGAAAGACATGCAGTTCTGGCAGAGTCATTGCATTTATCTATCAAACATGATAATCAAAGTAGACCGACTTGAAGGCACTTTGCCCTTTTTCATATCCAAAACAAATGGCAGTGGACCAGGTCGCCAAGAAAATATTGAATGGACATGTTAAGGAGACCAGAATCACCTGCTTGCTCAATTGGGACAAATAGAGGAGTGCAACACAGAAGAGTGCGCGGCCCATGCGAGAGTTCCTGTAACCCGAGATTAGGATGAAGGTCACAAGGTCAAGATGAGGACGAGGCTAGCAGACGACATTCAGAACATGGTCAAGTAGCTACATAATTGCCTTGTGACCTGATATATTCATTGCAATAAGATTGATTTTGGATGAAATTTCGCCGTAAAACCCAAGCCATACCTGCATACAATATGAGGATATTTAAATACATCACCATAATCCTTAGTGCGGTGTTATGTGACAAGGTAAGCACCTACTACATCATGACGCCACTATAGCACAGTATCTCATGGAGAGAGACACACAGTTAGCAATATATCTGCTGGATTTACAACTTGTTTTGCTCTTTTTATTATATTTTCATTCTTTTTTTATAAATGGATGTGTCCTCTGATTTAGGTAGTTTTACAAAACGAGGTTAATCGGTAAATCATATAGAAATTAGACATCCAACTTAATTTTATTTGCAAATAAATGTAAACACCCTCGGAATCTTGGAAGCAGTTCAGGCTATTATGACATTTGTACTATATCCGTAATTTATTTTTCTCCCGTGGCGATTAGGTTATAAGTATGTTATATCGATTAACTACATTTCTTACTGAGAGATTTGAGGTTATTGTCAGAATAGAATTGGGAAAACGGCAGCCATGAAGTGGAAATACTGATGAAAGTATCTCCAATATATAAAATGGCAATCAGCTTATCGGAAAAAAAGGCTATTGCTTATGTGTTACAGGCGCCGAATGGGTCGTGTTGTGACAAGTCAATAAGATAGTTCCCCCCTCCCAAACGAGCCTTATCACCATTTTGCTGCCAAATATGTAATAGTTAATCACTCCGCAACAGAAAGTAGTGCAAATAATATGAAAGGTTCCCGGATATTGAGGTCATGAGAACTGTCCATTGGCCCCTCTATTGGACAGAGAGATACTCATTTTTTTCTCATGAATACGATAGTGACAAACACTGTTGTGAGAAGAGCCAGTGCTGGGATAGCCCTTTACCTATTGCGAATGAAAGGGCACACAGTTTGCTTGAATAGCCTTATGGGGTCACAGAGAGGGGGTAATCTGGTGGCTGAAATATGGAAAGACCTTAACGGCCCTTCTGGCCTCCTATGCCTACCAGAAGTCTGATAACACAATTAAGCCGCCTCTTTATAGGCCATGGTTCCGTGGGCAATTAGGAAGACGCCGATCAACAGGCCGCTCAGAGGCCGTCCTACACAGACATGTTGTCATGATTCATATGTGGTTGATGTTAATTCTTGACCAGTAACATTATCAAATATTATGTAAATAAGAATGAATGATTCATATATGCTGTGAAGGAAGTTAAAATACCCAATTAAGATTTAAACTATGAAAGGAAGGCACAGTTTCTTTAATGTATTAATAGATGAAAAAAAGAACATCTGACGCAGACTCATTTGTTTAGAAGATTTCCTTTGTCTGCTTATATCGACTTTACTATTAGTTTGACAGGAGAAATTGTGCTGTATTTTACTGTCCCCTGGGGTGCATAGTTCATGGTGCCTTCTTGGGGTTTATATGAGTTATGGTCTTTAAGGACATCCCACTTGTATTGATCTGCCCTCCTTTAAGATATTGCGGGAGAGCCTGTCGTACGAGCAGACTACTGAACTCGCCCGCCTCCACGTGTTCCAACCTAAAAGTATTGTTACATCATTTTATTTACTCTATTACTTTATGAAATTCATGAGAAAAAGCCGTGTTTTATATGATATCAATATGCATAGAGGAATATAGTTTGAATAATGACTTATGGTGCGTTCCCCTGTGCGTGACGTCACGTGCTGCCGACTGGTGGCGCCCTCTTTGTCTTCGCCAGCCAGGCACTGCACACAACCGGTTTGTGTATTGTCTTCGGAAATTTAAATGTTTCTGTTTTGCTAATGCTTGAACATTGTTTGAGTCAGAGAACCAAATGTTAAGTAATAGCACATCCATGCAAGCAAATACAAAGATGTATTTGCGTCAGATGTAGATCCATTTACATTCATTTATACATGGATTGGGACAGCATTATGTCGCCCATTGCCTGTAGACAAGTCTAGAATACTTTCATATTCCTAAGCTGTTTGTTGTGTATCATCTGTGAGTAGTAAACGTAAGACCTACTATTGTGACACTCTTCATCTTCTCATGATGAAGTGGTGATAATCACAGCTCTATTAACTCTCCAAAGTGACACCACGGTTATCAAGCCATCACCATCGATCTGTGTCACTATCTGAATACAACTCATATCATTACTTTGTGAGGCCTGGTTATTCCATGAGACTGCTTCATTATGCCTTTGCCCTTATCGTTTGTCCCCGGCCTCAGTCTTTTGGTTTGTTCCTGTCTTGAAACCCATTGCCCCTAACACTTCCTTCCGAGGTAATAATCATTGTTCCCTGATCTTTTCCTGGAAGTCAGAAATCATTAATCCCTGTCACTTTCTAAGTAAAGATCGTCATAACTACACCCTGTCAGTTTCCCTGTGGGATTCGTCTTAACTCCATGTCACTGCCGATGCAGGTTTCCACCATTGCTCCATGCCGCTGCCGATGCAGGTTTCTACCATTGCTCCATGCCACTGCCGATGCAGGTTTCTACCATTGCTCCATGCCGCTGCCGATGCAGGTTTCCACCATTGCTCGATGTTACTGCCGATGCAGGTTTCCATTGTTGCACCATATCACTGCCGTGGCAGGTTTCTACCATTGCTCCATGTTACTGCCGATGCAGGTTTCCATTGCTTCACCATATCACTGCCGTTGCAGGTTTCCACCATTGCTCCATGTTACTACCGATACAGGTTTCCATTGTTGCACCATATCACTGCCGATGCAGGTTTCCACCATTGCTCCATGTTACTGCCGATGCAGGTTTCCACCATTGCTCGATGTTACTGCCGTTGCAGGTTTCCACATTTGCTCCATGTTACTGCCGTTGCAGGTTTCCACCATTGCTCCATGTTACTACCGATACAGGTTTCCATTGTTGCACCATATCACTGCCGTGGCAGGTTTCTACCATTGCTCCATGTTACTGCCGATACAGGTTTCCACCATTGCTCCATGTTACTACCGATACAGGTTTCCACCATTGCTCCATGTTACTACCGATACAGGTTTCCACCATTGCTCCATGTTACTACCGATACAGGTTTCCACCATTGCTCCATGTTACTGCCGATGCAGGTTTCCACCATTGCTCCATGTTACTGCCGATACAGGTTTCCACCATTGCTCCATGTTACTGCCGATACAGGTTTCCACCATTGCTCCATGTTACTACCGATACAGGTTTCCATTGTTGCACCATATCACTGCCATTGTGGTTTTTCCACCATTGCTCCATGTCACTTCCCGTGAGGGTTTCCACCATTGCTCCATGTCATTGCCGATACAGGTTTCCACCATTGCTCCATGTCATTGTCAAGTTTGGCACTTTCCTTGCTCCTTGTCACTCTCCATATAGGTACTAGGCATTGCTCCTTGACGGTGTTTTGCCACTGCAAAAAGAAACACAACATATTGATCGTTGTCACTGACTTTATAGTCTTTTAACGCTTCACTTACTGATCTTGTGAAGCTTGTTAGAGTGTCCCTGTCACTACCCATGTAGCTAGTTTATATGGCAAAAGATACATCTGTCTTTTTGGGGAAAAGTGGGTATAATATTATTTCTTGTTACTAGTGTCTAAACCATTGCCCCTCCCAATAAGTGAGTTTAACACTAGCATTACCCTCTGTCAATAAGCATTCTGTCCAAAAGCATTTTTCTCTGCCAATTCTTGGTCTTAACAAAATAATTGCCCCGTGTCAATAAATGGTCTTACCAATAGCATTGCCCTCTGCTAATACATGGTCTGAACAAAAGTATTGCTATCTAGCATGTGTTCTTAACACAAGCATTGGTCTCTGCCTCTGAACAAAACTATTACTTTATACCAATAAGTGACCAAAACAAAAGTAATGCATGTGCTAATATGTGGTCTGAACAAAAGCATTGGCCTCTGAGGATAACGAAAGTGAGAAGTTTTGCTTAGCACTATATTGTCCATCAGTTCATCGATGTGTTTGATCCATGATTTGTGGTGATTTTTTAATGTTTTTTAAATTATGATGAATCCAATGTATGGTGGTCAAAAACCATCTTGCCCGATAAAGGAGGGCTCTTCTTTTCTCCCCAAAAGACCTAAAAATTTTCATTGTTAAAATTCCATCTGGTGGCAGAATGTGAGCGTTAAACAAGAATTTGAGCGATATATAATGAATGCTATATTCGTTACAGGCTTTAGTCAGGAAAGCCTTGAATGTCCAGCCCTGAAGGCAAAACAAGGACGAGAGAATAAAACATCCGCTGTTTCGACAAGATTGTTCAGTATCTACAGCCAGTATACCTTATCTTTCCAATGTTTTTTTATTCCGCAATTTTCCCATGTTGACTGTTTACAAGGGTGTAGACCATATAATATATTACTATTTATTTACGAGTCTACAGACTACATAATATATCACTATTTGTTTAACAAGGGTGTAGACTTCACAATATTTCATTATTTGTTTGCAATCAACACGTTCTTATCAGTTGGTTTCCTGCTTGAAACATAACTCTCAGTCTACAATTTCTGGCAAGTGTCTCCATTTCTTGTCGAGGGTGTATCTTTCTTTTTTTTGTATTTCTTCCCTGTGTCCTAAGTATTTTCCCTACAATTTCTATCTTCTTCCTTATTTCTACCACTGTATGCACTGTCTGTGTGATGTCGTCCGTTTCTTGATCGAGTGTCTATCACCGAGTGCAAAGTGGTATTCTCAACTTTTGTCACCAGTTTCCGCCTCGCACCTGCAGTCAACAGGCCGTGCCCGACACAGGTTGGCCTGCCCGCACACTGGTTCTATCGACTTGTACCAGCCCTCTTTTCCTGTATGATTGGTTCAAATCAACGCTCTGAGAGCTTTTTAGAGTACAGACATACTCTGTCCATGTTTCCAAGTGGGTGGTGGCTTAAAAATGAAAGTGGCGAGTCATAAAAAGATAAAAGCCGGACAAGCCAACAAAGGAAATGAACTTGAGCTTGGCAAGAGGGGTGGGTATGAAGGCCACCGAGAATGTGCGTCGGTAGACGCTGGTAGAATATAATGTCGTGCATGGTGTAGTCATAATCTGCGTTGTTTTCTCCTCCCCAAACTGTATGAATCAGATAATCATATGTAACAACCCATTGAATCATGATGGAGGCAGTAGCTTTGTTGGCATCAACATCCACTGTCCAACGCCACAGAGCAATATTTTCAAATTTCTCAAATTGTTATTAAATTCCTCCAAAAGAAGGGGAATAAAAGTCCAAATACTAAATATAAGATTTGACGGTGTCCTGGATATAATGTTTGACGGTTAGGAAGAGGACCATTCCGTGGGCTTGTTGCCCTGTGTAATAGGGAGCCCAGGTTGCGGTCCGGACAGCCGCGGCAGCTCCCAGCTTCCCAGCCAGGCGCACCCGGGCCGCCGCACCCACTCAGGAGTACGAGTCGCCGCACACACCACCAAGCCAGGCTAGAATAGTTGCTGGCCGCCTCACCGAGCACCGTCTACAGGTACCACGCCAGGACAATTCATGGATCTAAATGTAAAAGCTAATCCGCATAAGCTGAGCATGGAGAATAGCTAGCAGATATTGCAAGCAAGGTTTTTTTTTTACATTTGATTAGTTACAGGTAAGGCCACAGAGATTGCGGTGGTGTTTAGGCAGAGAGAAAGGCGGCATTTGCCCTGTCCTCCCGCCATCTTGAGTACAAGCTTGAGAGCATCGTGGTCCTGGGCAGCACAGTTCACCGGGATGTACTTGTGTAGCTCCTAGAATGTAGCGGGGAGAGAGTTGCTTACCACAGGGGCCTCCACCCTCGGGATATATACCTCCAGGACTACGGGGACAGTGGACGCACCCGGGCTACCATGAGCCACCGGGAGGGGAGAGTGGGTCGTACGGGATCTATGTAACGCCCGACAACATACCTACCTGTCTCGCCGTCATCACTGAAACCTTCAGCTATACTTCCAATCAAAGGTGAGGTAATCATTATTACTTTCTCTCCTATTTTCACTGTAGAATGTGAACAACATTTTTAAACTCACTGAGATTTATTTTTACTTTCATATATATCCACCTTTCAAGCTGAGGGGTTTGTGTCCTGAAATGATTCATTATTTTGTTTGATTATTTACTCGCCACCAGAAATGTGAACGTAAGCAATTACAAAAAAGCGAAGCCACCATAAGATGGCCACCCAACGTATGTTGTGAAGGATGGATAAAGAGCTTAAGGGAAATGCGTCGATCACATTTTATAATGTCAATGGCAACAAACGGGACTGAGGGTAGAGGCCCTCAAGACCTCACAAACAGAGCCTGGCTAATGATAGTTCTACTTATTAAAGCATCGATAACATCTTGGATTGTCTTCTAGTGACAATAATCCCTGTAATTATGTTGGCGTAGTGATATCATGACAAATGATTAAAAGTTCGCCATGTTATGGCCCGACCAAATCACTGCCATCTAGCAGAAATACCCTACTGGCTGGCAAAATAGGGAAGGATAGAATGAGGGGATCTGCCCTGATTTATTGCGTAATTCTTCTAAGAAATGGCGACATTTTAGCACTAATTTCCTCTATACAATCATTTTATATATTTTACGGTATAGAGCCATGAACCTGGAATACATTAGTGATGTGCAGTACATAGGCACGCATTGAAACGTAGATTAGAAAAGATGGGACGGCTAGAAGCATAGTTGCCAGGTCAGGATGAAAGATGTGCGGTTTATTTCGGTTGGTGCCCGATTCTATTTGTAGTAGAGGACCTCTTGGCCAGATGAGCGGGTGTCAGTCAAATCTGTTTCTTATGTCCGTCTGTTTGTCCTTCTTTTCTTTGAAAAGAAATCTTAGGATATTTGGCCCAATCATCACTTTACCTCCGATTTGTGCTGAACACTGCTGGTTCAGAGCCAATCAGATTGGCGGATCACGTTTTATGCTGAAATATTGTGTGCATTACGAGCACACATGTCTCGCGAATCTCAGCCAGGCCTATGTGATCAACATACACATTTCTGCCATATGATGTTTATACCCTCTTCTGTTTCGACACTTCTCGGAGTCTGCTACCATGAAACCTTTTACAGATTTTCTCCCATTGGGTTCCTAAGAAAACCTACTGCCATAGATCCAGTAAGCTATTGCAGTGACCTTTGGAATTTCACATGAATATTTTTAACTTCGCAGTTGCTGTGTGAAGCTTCTTGATGAGACCTTTTGTAAAAAATCTTTGTCTTTCCGCAAGACTTTATCGTATCTACATAGTATTCCGGCGGACAATGTCACAAGGCATCTCTTGTTATTTTTGTCACATTTGTTTGTCTGACAAGAAAGTTTCACCTTATTAATACAAAGCCATATGAAGGAAATATCGATCAGGTCATGTTATTAGATTATCATATTGTAATTTTAGGCATGTATTATGTTTTATTAGTATTTATTTGTGAGATTAGATATAGAGGATAGTAACTAACTTAAACAAAATATTATTTATTATATGATAATCTTCCGTTGAAATTGCATTATTTTTTTTAAACCAGTGAAATTCAAACCCCCTCACTTTCACAATCTCTACGCAGAAAATGATGACGTATACACTTCGTGAGTGGTCGAAAGCGATTCTACATGTATTAGTATCCAAGAAGACATAATAGATTCTATACTATATTTAAGATTCATCAGGCCTTGGACGCACAAAAAAACAAAACAATATCTATTATATAAACATAAGTTGAAATAGAGTGTTGGTATCAAATTTGTAGAAATTATGTATTTATGAATACTGAAAATACATTGGGGACTTTATGTGGATGCTTGGTATCACCATAAAGCACTCCCTGAGCAGCTGAGCAAGTGAGTAATAATCGGATGTATTGGTCATGATTGCACCAATGTCACAATAACTCACGGCTGTCACGGCTGATTGACAATCTTGAGAACGGAAGTCATATACTTGGTGCGCCTTATTATCAATGGACAACAATAAAATCAAATCAAATCAAATCAAAAACAATAGATCCTTGTCTGATGATCTGATTGCGAACCATGTCATGTTTTATTAACCAAATTCAAGTTTTATTAACCAAATCCAGGATATATCAGTGAAGGTGTAAGGAATTGGATACTATGCGCTGCATATATTCCCCATCTTCCCCATATACAGGATCAGCAGTGCAAGCATAATCAAACTACAAGCCTTATCAGATGATATATTACAGTTGATAACAGAATACAAGTCAGCACTGTGCGGACCACAAATTCAAAACCATGCTGGTTCCATAATTTTATACCATGCAAGGTCTTATAGTTTAACACCATGCAAGGTCTCATAATTCAACACTATACATAGTTCCACATTTCAACACCATGCATGGTTCCATACTACAAATCTATGCATGGTTCCAGAATAAATGCTAAAATGACAAAGGTGAAGGTAATAATCATCCGCTGACAACAATTTGATTATTTTCAATTTTACTAAATACTTGTGCCAAAATGAGTACAATAATAAATATTTTTCAGAAATAAATGTAATCTATTATCATATCACCTGTTTTTATGATTATGATAAAGCCTAGACAAAAATGTGATATATACCTCACCGCAACCTGGCAATTTGGCCCTTAAAATTCCAAGGGTCCGGATAACCACAATTGTACATCAAACTTAAGGTCTATAATCCACAATTGGTTTGAAGCATTTTGAGAGAACTTCGTGTGGTCTCGTATATTTACGTAACTGCCTTCGGCTCCTACAGCACACATGGCGGACAAACTCGTTTAGTGATAATTCATATTTTATGCAATGATTATATCTAAAATGTCCCAAAAAAGCTTGATTATTCTTTACATGGCATTAAATAAAGAAAATATAATTACTTGATATAAGTTGCCAGCTGCAAAAACTGAGTCGGACCCGTTTTAACTACCGTTAAAACGGGTTCAATTTAAATAATAAAAAATTAAGACTAGCTGGTTAAGTTTACTTTTTCTGTGCTAAATTAACAAATAACATTACTTTGAACACATTTAAGCCAAAAAAACATAAGTCTGTCCCAGTTTTTTCATTGTGGATTATAGACCTTAAGATATATCTCCACGTTAACAAGTTAGAATGCACAATGAATCTAGGCAAAAAGAAAAAGAAAACAAAAAATAAAAATAAAAGATAAAAAACAGAGAGACGGCTGTGGTTTTCCTGTCTTCTACGATTTCATTTGAAAACTAGTGCCATAAAACCATATGGGGAAAGCCAGGCAGTATTGTCGGCAGATGTTACCTTTCTTTCACTTCCATATTCGATAAACATACTCTTAGATAACGATGTGACTAGAATTGCATAGAATTCAATAACAGATACAACCAGATAACCACATCAAACCACATCAGCAGAGAGTGCACTGGTTCCTAACCAGAAAACTACATCAAACCACATCAGCAGAGAGTGCACTGGTTCCTAACCAGAAAACTACATCAAGGCTTTATGGAACAGCGCAACATTAGATATCCATATCTTGATTCTATAAATCAGCAGAGAGTGCAATGGTTCCTCACCAGATAACCACACAAAGAATTTATGTATCAGCGGAGAGTGCACTGGTTCCTCACCAGATAACCACACAAAGACGCTATGAATCAGCAAGGAGTGCAATGGTTCCTAATCAGATAACCACACAAAGGTGCTATGAATCAGCAAAGAGTGCAATGGTTCCTAATCAGATAACCACACAAAGAATTTATGTATCAGCGGAGAGTGCACTGGTTCCTCACCAGATAACCACACAAAGACGCTATGAATCAGCAAGGAGTGCAATGGTTCCTAATCAGATAACCACACAAAGAATTTATGAATCAGCAGAGTGTGCAATGGTTCCTAATCAGATAACCACACAAAGGTGCTATGAATCAGCAGAGAGTGCAATGGTTCCTCATCAGATAACCACACAAAGACGCTATGAATCAGCAAAGAGTGCAATGGTTCCTCATCAGATAACCACACAAAGAATTTATGAATCAGCAGAGAGTGCAATGGTTCCTAATCAGATAACCACACAAAGGTGCTATGAATCAGCAGAGAGTGCAATGGTTCCTCATCAGATAACCACACAAAGACGCTATGAATCAGCAAAGAGTGCAATGGTTCCTCATCAGATAACCACACAAAGAATTTATGAATCAGCAGAGAGTGCAATGGTTCCTAATCAGATAACCACACAAAGGTGCTATGAATCAGCAGAGAGTGCAATGGTTCCTCATCAGATAACCACACAAAGACGCTATGAATCAGCAAAGAGTGCAATGGTTCCTAATCAGATAACCACACAAAGGCACTATGAATCAGCAAAGAGTGCAATGGTTCCTAATCAGATAACCACACAAAGAATTTATGAATCAGCAGAGAGTGCTATGGTTCCTAATCAGATAACCACACAAATAATTTATGAATCAGCAGAGATTGCTATGGTTCCTAATCAGATAACCACACAAAGAATATATGAATCAGCAGAGAGTGCAATGGTTCCTAATCAGATAACCTCACAAAGGCGCTATGAATCAGCATAGAGTGCAATGGTTCCTCACCAGTGTACCAAAGATTAAAAACTATGAATCAACAGAGAAAACAGGATTCCATGATGAGACCAGGGCTCTTAGAATAAGTCAGTAAATAGACCAAAGTTCCATGCATGCGATTTAAATGGTTCGCAATGGATCAAATCTCTATGAATTGCTAGATAATGCTGTGGTTCCTGGCAAGATGCTTCAGACCGACCAAAGAAAGCTCCGTGAATCAGCAGGAAGTTTCTACTGTCCAGCTCACCAATCCAACGCCGTGCAATAGACCAAAGCCCGTCATACGTATCTCAGCCATTTCTGTTTGACCTGCTTATCAACATCCTCTATATTATACAAGGCAATATAAATATGATCATATTCTGTGTCTTTATGTTATGGCATCTTAGTGTGGTGCTCCTGGCAATGTTGCCTGGTACTATTATTGCCAATGTTCTTACTCAACTTGTATATTATAAAGAAGTTTGAATTCCCAGATGTGCTCCATGGATATAGAGGTGTGTCACGTCATTCAGCATGGTGTCATTTAAATTTTAGTTTAATTACCAAAAAACCCAGAACTTCTTTAAGAATACCAAGAATGCCGATGTAGCAAAGTTTACCAAAATATTGATGCCTGACTCTCAGGCCGTGGTGCCAGTGGGTCCCATCTCGGCATGTATCCACTGATGACACTTACCAAATCCTTTGATCTGCCCCGCTAATGAGCAGGTGAACAGATTAGTGGATTTACATCAAGGTCCCTGAAGCAGCCAGCAGCAATACTCAACAAAAACTCTCCTTCATTCTCGTGTCATACATGTCTGTAATTGTCCGCTCTGTATTAGCTTATCAGGGCCAGATATGCTCAAATAAATGTCTTGTCTGCCAATTGCCTTTTGATCATGTGGAGCACCTCAAAGCTAAGGATCAAGATAAATATAAGAAGATATATAGAGCTAGCAGTTCATTATAGGAGGACAAGTAGGTCATTTACGTTGATTGTGAGCAACAAGTGTACATGTGAGTAACTCACACTTCATATAAGTAGCCTGCTCGATAACGATTACCAATATGTACCTGATAATAAGGCCATACATGGTTCATATAGACGTGGAACTAATGGTCTGGGGTCTATATGGTCTACATGCATATGCCATTGTATTGTACATAAACCATCTGGCATATTTTACTCATATATTGTGCTTGGCGAAAAAAATTTGTCTTTTTTAAATCATATTTGATAAAGCAGAGCGTAGTGCTTTCATATATATATTTTTGTTCTTCATAATTTGGCTTGAAAAGAAACTTTAATTCTTTTATGAATTGTAATGATTCTGAGAGAAATAGGAAGTGCGGGAACGCCACAATCCTGTTTCTTTATCGCTGGAGTTATTGGGTTTTGTTTTGATATTGAATTTCATTGTTTACCTAAATTCTACAATCTGTGTCACTTCAAATGGAATTTTGAAAAGGTTTTAACAATGCAAAACTTTGTTTTATTAAACAAAAAAGTCATATTGAATATGCACATTGTGCATCAAGTTTCTTCAAACTGCTGTAGTGTATTTACAAAATACATTTTTCTGAAAATTCCCGGTAGCCAATCAACGTTTAGAGAAAGGCTTATTCAATGACATGTATAAGGTTACATCATGCATAAACAATGACACAAGAACAAGGATTCATATTCTGTGATTTACACAGAATTATTCATCCATTAGAAGGCAGCACATGGCGGACAATGAGAGGACAGCTTCCCCCGGCCAGACTGCAGGATAGATAAGAATGATTTATGCATGTATACATTAATATATGCAGCATATACACCACAGTCTTTGTATATTAATCTCAATATTCTACTTACAAGGGCAAAAACATCTACCTATCAATCCACCCATCCACATCCATTCATCCATCTATCCACACACACACACACACACACACACATATATATATATATATATATATATTTATATATATATATATATATATATATATATATTGTGTGTGTGTGTTTGCATAATAATATCATCTTGGTAATGTAACAACACATCGCTGTGTATGTTTGCTAAAGTCCCAGTGTAATAATCCTAAACATGATTGATGTCTATCTTATTTTCAAAACAAACAGGAGGCCTTAATCTGCGTTATGTTATATGTGTCTCACATGTGATGCCTGCATCGTGTTCCTCGCATATGTCCTTAATCGTGAGGCACAATCGATTTTCAGACTAATATAATTGTGTCATCAAACATTTATCAACGAATAGGTATTTATCATGTCTTACCGGCGTTGAGCGTATATTTCTTGTATACACTGAATAACGGCATGATGTCTTATGTAGCTCAGATTCGCGACGTATAAATGCATGTAATCTGCTGTGATCAGTTGAGTTCTTAAGGAGCACATTAGACAAGCAATATCCTGATGTATGTCTCATAGTCTCCACATACACGCCAAACTATTGGAGACACTAAATCAATCTTTCTGAATGCATAAAATGTCAGGCACAATAAAGATATATTTTTGAATAGGGATAAATGTGAATATTCAATTTTGTTATTTGTTGTATTGGTGTCTGTTATTTAAGTGGCTTGGATTCTGTGCGTGGTGTATGAACAAATAAGATTTTGATATGGCTATTCTGAGAAAGACCTGTCTAATATAGAGATCTATTACATATACAACATCAAATGAGCATCAATAAATACAAATAATGCAATAAGATTGGAGCCTCCTGCCAGCGTTCAGGTCATAGCTTGTCCATTATGAACCCAGTGAGAATTGTGGCAAGCTGTTTACTCAGGATTTATACCCTGAAGCTTAGCGCATACTAATGAGTCAAAGTGAACATTTCTGTTTCAGGTCAGTCATTTAATGTTGTCTCACTTGATTATTCAAACTCTAAATAATACTTTCATCAGACAAAGAGCAAAATAGCACACGGTCTATTACAGTCATTGGCTAGATATCTCTTAAAAGGAACAGCTCTATCAGGCAATATAAAGTGTAGTATATAGCTTATATCTTGTTGACATATATGGAGAGATCATAGTTCAAATAGGTCAGATGTATGAATATGTAAGACATATAAATGGACATCAAATCTAATGGCATAATATTATTGGTTCATATATGCTATCAGAACAGACAGTAGAAATGACAGGGTCACAGGGTTAATTTGACATACATATACTGCATAATCCTATTTCATTGTTTTAGTGTTACGTTTAAACATTAACCATGTCATGTCTTAATGCAAACATTCGTTAATCAATTATATCTTTTTCGAGATTATTTAAATGTTTCTAGGATGTGTACGACTAACATTTGCCTAAAAGAAAGTGATTAAAATAATCTGCACTGATTTAGCGTTGCGTGTGATCCAATAAATCTATTATAATCTTGTGCACACTTACTCTTTATTATCTGATCTTTTTGTCCTTACAACTCCTCTCTGTAGTAAATAAACATACTAACGTATCACAGAGCCCACTCCAACTAATTTAAGGTAGAGTTCAGTCAGTCCCGTATGTAACAAAGATGCACCGGGGCTCTTCTTGTAATTATTGTTTTAGCCAGAAAACACGTGTATTATGTCTTGGTAGTTTCTTTACAATTCTGTCCCTCATATATCTCAGCTTATATTACGCATGCCCCTCGTGTCTTTCTCATCATGTCCTCATCCTTAGTATTTATGTTGCCATTCTTTTATGCTAGAATACAAAGGTTCAAGACGTCTCTGTAAGCTATATGACGTAAAACTCTGTGCCAGAACACCAATCGACCCATTGAACATATAACCAGGAGCATACTCAATGACATGTAAAACACAGACAAAATAGAAAATAATGAGACACAGATGGGACGTAGATTAGTGATGAGACACAGATGGGACATAGATTAGTGATGAGACACAGATGGGACGTAGATTAGTGGTGAGACACAGATGAGACATAGATTAGTGATGAGACACAGATGGGACGTAGATTAGTGATGAGACACAGATGGGACGTAGATTAGTGATGAGACACAGATGGGGCGTAGATTAGTGATGAGACACAGATGGGACATAGATTAGTGATGAGACACAGATGGGACGTAGATTAGTGATGAGACACAGATGGGACGTAGATTAGTGATGGGACACAGATGGGACGTAGATTAGTGATGAGACACAGATGGGACATAGATTAGTGATGAGACACAGATGGGACGTAGATTAGTGATGAGACACAGATGGGACGTAGATTAGTGATGAGACACAGATGGGACGTAGATTAGTGATGAGACACAGATGGGACGTAGATTAGTGATGAGACACAGATGGGACATAGATTAGTGATGAGACACAGATGGGACGTAGATTAGTGGTGAGACACAGATGAGACATAGATTAGTGATGAGACACAGATGGGACGTAGATTAGTGATGAGACACAGATGGGACGTAGATTAGTGGTGAGACACAGATGGGACGTAGATTAGTGGTGAGACACAGATGGGACGTAGATTAGTGATGAGACACAGATGGGACATAGATTAGTAATGAGACACAGATGGGACATAGATTAGTGATGAGACACAGATGGGACATAGATTAGTGATGAGACACAGATGGGACATAGATATTTCTGCATTTGTTTACGAGTACATCAAACCCTTTGTAAAAAGTACACTCTCCTATGTTCCACAGACTTCATCGATATATTCTTAGACCTTGAGAGAGAGAAAGAAACCATTGTTGCCCCATGTGGATGCGACTAGCCTATACGTTAACTTCACCCAAAATAAAGGACTCAATATAGTGTATAGGTGTCTGGTGAATGACTATAAAGACAAAGCCAGTATTTAGAGACTTTTGACCCTATTAGAAGCAGTGTACAGATGGGTTACCTCATATGATACCCTTTCCATAGCTAACCTAGGGGGGAAACCCCAATAACCGTAGCTAACATTACAAGCCTGGTGTCGTCAAAACCATCTCTGCGTCAAGATATGATGATATATTTACTGTATTTCCACGGAGAAGAGAAACGCATTGACTTCAATGATTTGTATAATACCTCCATGATAAAATAAAGTTCCTTCTCAAACGTTCCAGGAAGGAGATGCCACATGTTCTCTAGACAGTGTTGTATTGTGCAAAGGAACAAGATGTTTGAAGTACATTTTTCCAGGACATTTGGTCGGTCTGTCTATTATCAAAGTTTTTCCCATAGAAAACACATTTTGGTGACGATACAGTCTGAGCAATGTCAGCTTGGTAAAAGAAAGACGCCAATACATCTTGTCTCTGATCTACATCAGTTAAGGCGTATATCTGAAATTGGATTAAGTTCAGTTTAGGCATGTATTTGATATCAAACTGTCTGAATCAAGCAGTAAGATAAATTGCACAACATTTTTATTAGCCTACATGGGAATGTCATGAAAATCATTGAATTGAATTGCTTTGATAGAAGAGTCAGAAGAACGTTGCCGGCTAACTATTACTATTCAATGAAACTGTAGGTTGTTATCTGATGACTTACACTAAATCACGTAATATCAAATTATCACCATCCTTTTGCACAATAATAGTTGGGACACAGACATTTTAAAAGATGATTAGAGGCAGGCATTGTGGTTCGGAAAATAGAACAGAGAGGCAGGGAGGGGGTGGACAGTTTCTTATCAACCTGCTGTGCAGTATGCATCACGGTACAGATATTACATAAATAAAAGAACAAGAATAGATCTTTGCATTTTAGATATTTACGATCCTAACACCCCTTCTCTTAAATAGAGTGGGGTATATTCAGTCTGTTATATTCCTTTCCCTCCTCTTATAGTGTTACAGATAACAATAATTAGTATGCCAAACCCCGCCTCCACAGGATATCTATATACAAGATGGAAAATACTAGCTGTTTGTTGTGGCAGGGGTGTTGTCCTCCACCCGCCCAGACAGTATGGATATGAGACAGGGCGATATGAGCCGCCAGACTGCTGGCATATCCCCAGGGGGAACAGTGATGGCTCGTCTCCCTTACTTCTATTGATCATGTTATTCTAGACAATTGACAGCCCCTTTCTCTCAATGACATTCCAAGTCTGTAGGTACTTATGAATTATTTCTAAAACTATTTCTATGAGGGACATATCGCCTGTTTGATCAGTTGAGTAGCAGTTTTTGCAGGTGTTTGAGTAGTATATTGATTCTCACAGAGCTCACCCTGTCCCTCTTCGTGCGCATCCTAGCCCTACACTGTTAGTCTAGGCAGAAATGGTAAAAGCGTTCATCCTAAAATCTCCAAGAATGGTTTGGCTGGATACAGGGAGGCTAATCTCTATAGAAAACACCATGAAGACGCTAATCAGAAGAACATACTGAGTTTTAAGGAGCCATCTCTTCAAACTGTCGCATTACTCACGTTATTGTAGAATGTATTGCAATATTATCGAACTTGGGTGTCACACAGATGAAAATAAATATATTCCGGAATGATTGCTTTGTGACGTGAGGACAGGCACAAGGACAAAGCTGGCATCAATCAGCAAGTACTAACATAGTCCGGCGCAATGCATTCTGGGAGAATCACAGCAATGGTCAGAAAACACCTTGCATCAGACACCTCGGTGTGGTGACGTCACTGTTTACCTGGTCCGTGGCGTCTGGTGGCTTCTGTGAGCATCTTTCAGGGTAGGTCAGCAGTGGGATGTGTTTGATCTATACTCTAGCTTTTTGCGAGGTCAGCTAGAGGCAATACAGCGTAAACTATGCTTCATTTGTGAGCAATAGTATGTCAGCATCTAAAAAGCAGGTCAAGGATTACTAGTGCGCCATATTTGGTCACAATTACCACTAACTAATCTGTCATGACTAGTAAATGAACACACTTTCTCTCATGGCCGTTGACTAATGTTCCTCTCCTCCATCTTGTTAAAAGGAAATCTAAATTCTAACATTTGTGTGCAGTAAAGCCGGTTGGGAGCAAGGCACAGACCAAGATGTCAAGCACTAACAAAATTGCAATGCTGTCCTAAATCCTAACACAGCCTTGATCAATAAGGTACAGGACATCTAAGCTGTGGACAGACTCAGTTCCATATTGGGTGGAAGTTGCGTCTTTCCGTCGTCCTATCTTTGGTTATACTTGTGCTTCCGGTGGAGATAGCGGCAGGAGCCATATTAGCCATCCGTGGCTTATCTATAGGATACCACGCAGCTAATCTTTGCACCTTCAACACTTATCCTATATCCTTTCCTAGGTTTCAACGTTCAGTTTTTTCAGTTTTTTTCAGGGCTGTTAATTGTAAGACATTGTAACACACACACACACACTCACACACACACACACACAAGATGCACATATGTGAATACTACTAATGAAGAAGAAATGTAATGCTGTTCGATGCATTGTGAGATAGGGCATTTTTATAGAAAATCCTGGCGTGGACGTCGTACTTTCTGCGCATGAAACCATAGCAGCTGATTGTTGGGATCAATGGACAAATGGATCTTTGACGTTTGCCTGTATCCACCAGTAAAAAGAGCTATTCCTGTACAGTTAGATATCAAGATCGTTTCATCAGGTTATCTTTTGATGTGATATTTACACGCATGCAATTGCATTTTACATTTTACATTTAGATGTATAGGATTAAAATGTTTTATATGATATTTAGAATAGTGTTTGGATAAGATAAGTAGATTTTGATAAAGAAATTAATAATATTTTATGTTAAAATTGACCGAATTTTTAAATCCACTCGTTAGAGAAAAGTCATATTTATGATATCAATGTTTTAATTGGTACGTTTGTAGGAAACAATATGTAGAGCAAAAATAACTGAAAACTACCAATATCTAAATATGCGTAGTAAAATGTTAGTAGTGTCATAATGTGGGCTTGAGAAATTAAGAACATTATTTCCCGATAGTTGGAGAAAAAGAATATTTCTCTTAATGCATGCTCAATTTTTGTGACAGTCTATAGCCACACATAATCGTGAAGAAATTCAATATCAATACACCTATGTGAAGAAAATCTATTTTGAATAATAACTGAGAAAGAATCGACAATGAAGCGGGGTTATTCTTTTTTTTCAGGAAAATATGGTGCGCTATGAAATGTAGAAAGATTTGCCTGGAAAAACTAAGAATCGATACCCTTATGAGCCAATCTATGTTTTACATTTCACTATTTAGCAAGGAATAATAAAGATGAAAGCACTGATCCCATTCTGAGGGAAAAAGAACAGTCAGAATCTAAGATTTTCAGATTTCAAAATTTTCACACGTCTCCATTCAAAAATAATTAGACGTGACACGCAGATACCTGCATCAGGACACGCGGCTTATGTGATGTACATTGCTCCCTTCATCAGGACACGCGGCTTATGTGATGTACATTGCTCCCTTCATCAGGACACGCGGCTTATGTGATGTACATTGCTCACTTCATCAGGACACGCGGCTTATGTGATGTACATTGCTCATTTCATCAGGACACGCGGCTTATGTGATGTACATTGCTCACTTCATCAGGACACGCGCCTTATGTGATGTACATTGCTCACTTCACCAGGACACACGGCTTATGTGATGTACATTGCTCACTTCATCAGGACACGCGGCTTATGTGATGTACATTGCTCACTTCATCAGGACACACGGCTTATGTGATGTACATTGCTCACTTCACCAGGACACGCGGCTTATGTGATGTACATTGCTCACCTCATCATGCATTCTTAACCAGGCGATTTTAATTGTCGATTGTTTCGTTTTGTGATCTATTGTATGTGATTTTGTTTTGTGATTTATTGTATAAAATGGCTTCAAGCCCGCCAATATTAACCAAATCATTTTGGCATTAATCTTTAGATTCGTGAAAGGTTGTAGTAGGATTTTGGCTATAACAGAAAGACGAAAACTTAGATATATAAAAAACACATGTCCTGACAAGATACAATTTATTTTTTACCAAACTTCATTATCATCTGCAAAAGAGCTGCCTGGCTACATCAGATGCTCCGTCCTGTTTTCAAGTGCTCTTTCTTCATAATAAAGTATAAACAACTATTTATTGATGACAGATGAGCGTTTTTCATTGGAAGGCAGAGAGGCGAACACCTGACTCAATAAGGACAGGTGTGGCTGGCTGAGCAGGGCTGAGCAGGGCTGAGCAGGGCTGAGAGCAGGGCTGAGAGCAGGGCTGAGCAGGGCTGAGCAGGGCTGAGCAGGGCTGAGCAGGGCTGAGCAGGGCTGAGAGCAGGGCTGAGAGCAGGGCTGAGAGCAGGGCTGAGAGCAGGGCTGAGCAGGGCGGAGCAGCTCCTTGTTGTTTGCGTGAACTTGTGTAATTTATTTATCTATGTGCACCTTATTTGACCCTTGTGTCCAGGCAATCTTTATTTGGATTCCCTATTGATGAATTTCACGTGATCTCTGACATCTGTATCAATGCTTCGTCGTCTGCCTGGGGTCACGTGCCGCCACTCTCGTCTTTTACGGGAATATAACTTCACTCATGATTGACGTAACAAGACTCTAGGCTGACGTGAAAATGCACGTGCGCTAGATTCACCCTCCTTATAGTGACAAAGAACAAATTTAAGGTGATGCCCTGTTGGGAGCACGGCGATAGTCACGGTTCTGAATATTATACCATCAACTAATATGGGAAATATCTTTGTAAATTTAGAAAAGGTAGGACATATATTTTTAAAAGCATATTTGCAATTGTACAATTCAGAACAATCATTTTATCATGGCCAGCCACACTAGAACAGCAAAGAATCTGTTGAGGACGTGAGGTTGTGGGTTCGACTCGTCAGTGCTACTTTCACACTGTTAAATTACTCAAAAGTCGACCTGATGTTTCTCTTGTTGCTGAAAGGGTTATATAAACACAAAAGGGTTATATAAACACAATTTTATTTTTGTCCATTCTATTGGAATTATCAACCTTGACACTCAACATTATTCTTTCACTTTTGACATTCTACATAAAAACGTCGCTCCTGACATATAATCTTAAAATTCAAAAATGAAAAGTGCTGTATTTGAAACACATGTATTGTTTTGGAGCCACATTTAGCTCTAATTGATAGAAACAAGTTTTGAAAACAGTGAACACAAGAGAGTAGTTTAAGATTGCCTTAATATTTCTTTTGTACCTAACATGCAAACATGCAATGATTGATATTCCAGTTTTCATCTTTCTGCTTTTCTCAATAAAGCTCTACCATAATAAGCGTGAACTAATATCTCCTATTTGCATCACCAAAATTCCAAACTTTCCATGTATTTATTTCAGAAAATGTTATGTTGGTATATTTGATTGATGAATGTTATGTTCATTGGGGAGATATCGATCCGTGACATTAATCTTTTAATGAGTGATTTGCTTTCCAGTTTGCTACACAAATCCGCAGGATAATAAATACTTTCCTGATACCACTATTGGAAAAGGGCTGTAATCCCTAAACTATGCAAAGATTAATCAAAGATGCAGATTATTTTGTCTCAGAACCCAAAGATTAATGGCAAGATTTCACAGTGGTTTTGAAGAATGAATACAAATAATTGAGTGTGGATTTGCAAAGTGGAGTCATGCTGGCATCTGTTATTAAGACCAAATGATTTCATCTTCTGCCTGCTAATAAGAGATGATGAATAATTAAACCAATTGCCTGTGTAAGATTTTGAGTGTTGCATTAAATTTTATCTGACTTTAAAGTAAGCAGATGTTTTAAAATAAAGATAAGTTAAAATACACTGACATCCATGTATATATTCCCTTCATTTCTATCGTTGTAGTTATAAACCTGGTATAATGATCACTCGAGGTTATCAGCATCTTCAAATAATACATGTAACAATATCATGTCTATAGTATGGTTGGGTTTTAATCTGGTAATGAAAAGTCGCTGATTAAACAAAGTGCTTATTAAGCATTCTGAGAATCATGCCGTTGTTGTATAAATCATGTGTCATTTCTCGCCATGAAATCTGACTCTGTGCGCATGGGATATATTTCACGACAGAAATGAACACCTGCATATCAGAGATTTAGGGATACATCTGATTTTTTTAAAAACGCATGGCAATATTTGATATAGCTGGGATTGATAATTTAACATTTTGTGCGCCTAAACATCATGTAACTTATTTTATTTTTTCAACATAGATTACCTGAATAACTCAGTAGAATAAATGAGGTGACAAATCCATGATAAATACAAGGGATAATTGATGATATGAGTGACCCTGATTGGACGGAAGGGGGTAGTATTAGCATCTGTGAACCCCTCCAACTTCTTCCCAGGATTCAACATCGTCCTACATACATACTGCATGAGTATTTATCTCTCAACTTTACTGCTGCCTGATGATGGCGCCATCTGGTGAACGAGGACTGCATTAACATATAAATATGTACTGCTGTGACAGAGCTGAAAAAGTGTGATTCATAGCAACAGCCTTGGCTAGATTTAAGTAATTCACCATTGTTATCTAGATAGTGCCATAATTCATTCTTTTGTGTCATATAAAATGACTTCCGGACAAGCTGTAGCCATCGCTACATTTTCTGTTTAAGCAATCAGGTATTTTGATTGGTTGTAATGTTTCTGGGAACAGAATAGTGGAAGTCCCTGTTATCCCAGGCTAAGACCCTAAATATATTATTCATACCATACTGAGGCAATTGGCTTCAGGGAGGTTTTGCAGGCCTCCCTATACCTTATATATACCCACACCAGTCTGATGTGTCAGTTCAGTATTTGAAAAAAGATGGGAATATCGATAAGAAGGTGTGTGCTATTTGTATATCGGGATGCTGAGGGAGAGATATGCCACAACAAGCAACGTGTTGTTGATGCATCTGAGAGGTTGGGTTGAATGCAGCAAAGATGAAGAGAGCATCTGACCAGGTGGTGATGGGGAGGGTGTCTCTACCCGGACTACCACGGAGCACACAGACATATATAAACTGATAACGTTATCTGCAGACAGGTAAGGGTGCTGGTGCTAGCTGGCTAAGTATGTGTGGGGTCCCACTTATACCCAGACCCAGCGTATAGCAAACAATTGTCCGAGTTAATGAACTGCAGAGCACAAACTGTACTTCTTCCGAACTGAGATACAGTGCATATTTACATATAAACTAAACAGTCAACCCTTCCAGTAACTGATCAAGATTTTGTTTAGGCATGATAGCGTAATATATCGATACTAACGATGATGAGGCATTTGTTTGTATACTCCCCACACCATATGAAACTCTGGTGCATATTGAAGGAATGACATTTGCTTGAGCCGTGCATTAATAAATGTCGCTACCTCGTGAAACATATCAGTTTTTGAATTTATGCTGCTTATTATTGATGTATGTTATATCAAAATACACACTACAACTACTGACAGGATGGTGAACAGGAGACCATCGCCAGTATAGTAAACAGGAGAACAGCAACAGTATAGTAAACAGGAGAACAGCAACAGTATGGTAAACAAGAGACCAGCGATAGTATGGTAAACAAGAGACCAGCGACAGTATGGTAAACAAGAGACCAGCGACAGTATGGTAAACAAGAGACCAGCGACAGTATGGTAAACAAGAGACCAGCGACAGTATGGTAAACAAGAGACCAGCGACAGTATGGTAAGCAAGAGACCAGCGACAGTATGGTAAACAAGAGACCAGCGACAGTATAGTAAACACGAGACTAGTGACAGTATGGTGAACAGGAGACTAGTGACAGTATGGTGAACAGGAGACTAGTGACAGTATGGTAAACACGAGACTAGTGACAGTATGGTAAACAGGAGACAAGCGACAATATGGTAAACACGAGACTAGTGACAGTATGGTAAACAGGAGACCAGCGACAATATGGTAAACACGAGACTAGTGACAGTATGGTAAACAGGAGACCAGCGACAGTATAGCAAACAGGAGACTAGTGACAGTATGGTGAACAAGAGACCAGCGGCAGTATAGCAAACAGGAGACCAGCGACAGTATGGTGAACAGGAGACCAGCGGCAGTATGGTAAACACGAGACTAGTGACAGTATGGTAAACAGGAGACCAGCGGCAGTATAGCAAACAGGAGACCAGCGACAGTATGGTAAACAGGAGACCAGCGGCAGTATGGTAAACACGAGACTAGTGACAGTATGGTAAACAGGAGACCAGCGACAATATGGTAAACACGAGACTAGTGACAGTATGGTAAACAGGAGACCAGTATGGTACACAGAAGACCAGCGGCAGTATAGCAAACAGGAGACTAGTGACAGTATGGTAAACAGGAGACCAGCGGCAGTATGGTAAACACGAGACTAGTGACAGTATGGTAAACAGG
Organism: Amphiduros pacificus; assembly: GCA_949316495.1. Taxonomy (NCBI): domain Eukaryota; kingdom Metazoa; phylum Annelida; class Polychaeta; order Phyllodocida; family Hesionidae; genus Amphiduros; species Amphiduros pacificus. The sequence continues at coordinate 16,154,897 of OX439004.1, read as the reverse complement.
AGATCAGCGACAATATGGTAAACACGAGACTAGTGACAGTATGGTAAACAGGAGACCAGTATGGTACACAGAAGACCAGCGGCAGTATAGCAAACAGGAGACTAGTGACAGTATGGTGAACAAGAGACCAGCGGCAGTATAGCAAACAGGAGACCAGCGACAGTATGGTGAACAGGAGACTAGTGACAGTATGGTAAACAGGAGACCAGCGGCAGTATGGTAAACAGGAGACCAGCGATAGTATGGTAAACAGGAGACCAGTATGGTACACAGAAAATAGGAATTGAGCATATTAACTGGTAAAATAATGACTGAACAAACCTTAAATCTAAAAATTAATGATTATTCAAAAATTGAAGCTTAAGGCTCAAAGAAGGCCAATATACTTAGGGCTGAAAGAAGGCAAATATATTTATTAACAAACATATTTTTATTCACGCTTCTGATTTTTTGTTTTAAATATTTGTTAATGCCAATGTGTAGGCGTGCACAATTCCACATGCGCCTTTCGGTCTGTCTATTTGCGGCTTGTCACATTCAGTGCGTTGATGATGCACTAATGTGTCACACAGGGGTGGGCGATAGCATAGCGTTTGACGGCTTTCCTAGCCACAGATGTACCAATCTTTATCTTGACATTTCACATAATTAAACAAAATTGATAATAATGATAAATTGATATATACCAAACTAACTGTACATACTGCTCATGTTACGATATTTTCAAATATTAATTAGTTTACTAGACGTATCTTCAGTGCATGAGGGTGATGTCAAGGTAAAACACAGGAGCATCATGTCACCAAAAAAACTAAACTGGTCCATAGTGTCAACAAGATACAAGTTTAAGTGGAGGTTAGATTTATTTAACCGGAGTTAGAGAAGGCCTGGAGCTGCCACCTCTGTTCGCTCCCCGCCATGGGGTGCATGCGGGTATGTGGGTACCCTCAGGGTGTCACCTCCAGGTTCCGCCTTTCTACCACGTATGGTCAGTTTGGTTTGTGTCTTCATGCCCCCTTCCCGCCCATCAGCTCGGTACCTAATATTAGGGCCTATTAGGGGCTTGCCATGATGATACCATTAATATGCTTAGCTATCTGATCATTAAATATACTATGTACTGGGTTAGTTATTGGTATTTAGTTCTGGGTATAAGTTTATATAATTAGTAATTATTAGTAAATGATTAAGTGTGTTCTAGTGTGTGTTCTAGTGTGTGTTCTAGAGTGTGTTCTAGTGTGACTTGTACCGCTTTACTTGAATAAAGCTCTACCTCCACTTAAGGCGAGCGTTTGGTCTTACTCTAACCTAAGTAGGATGTCAAAGAGTGACCGAAGATTGTGCATATCATTTTATCTTATGTTATCAAATGGTTGTTGGTCTTTATTTAACATTTAAAATAAATATCTACATTTATGGACAAATCATAAATTATCTTCGATGTACAGCACAGCTAACGTTACCAAAATATCGCATATTATGTTATTTAGTTTGATATGAGTGATTTCTTTTTGTTCCAAGTGCCAAGTGTTCTTCAGTTAGTTCCAGTAGGCTGCACATGTTGTTCTGGAACATTCACCACTTGAAGTCACAGGATGGTCGAGGTGAAGAATCATGACATTCTTATATCTTAACGCCATCGACTTCTCCTGAAAGATCACAAAAACTGTTTCTTATTTGAATATCAGCCAGTCAAAACAGGACTTAAGACTTCACCATAATAATCTAGTGTGTTCAACCATACCGATTTTAGCAATTAGCAACTAGTGATCCTGAAGTTCTCTCTGTGCAAAGTCAAAAGTCAAATTTCTGAATGATATGTCAACAAGCCAAAAAACTAGTCAAGTTGAAAAGGTTATGCCAACATCATAAACACACATAATTATAGAGAACAACACTCGGTTTGCCAACAATTGATTTATTTTCCTTATACTTTACATCTATAGACATATATTCTTAAGTAATTAACAGAATAGTTGAGCCATCCGAGTTTTGATTAGTTTGTGTTCCCTAGTGGGTAGACATTCTTAGCAATGACAAGCAGCCACCTGTGTGACGATATATGCTGAGATCAGTGACAGTCATCCGCAACTATATAAAATCTCATGCCCACCATTTATACAGGTTCGGAAGTCACGGGATATGGTGGTATACAGCTGCAGAGAAAAAGGTAATCTACTCTTCACTTTCCCTGTGTTTATAGATAGGCTGCACTACCAGATAATGCAGAGTCTGGCACTGATGTACTATTACGCCTTGCAATACAGATTGGCAGACAAAGGGTGCGGTTGCAATCAAGTTTTAATTTGTACATTCATTATATATATACCGTCCACTATAAACTCATGATATTTATAAATTAATGTTTATACCATCTTTATATACATCGGTCAACAACCCCAAAAAATCATGATAGTCAATCGTTAATAACATCGAAGTCAACAACTGAAATGTATCATGATAACATCATGGTAGTTATCAACCCCAAAAAACCCTAATGACCAACAAATCAAATTCGTCTTGACAGTATATATCTTATTTATTGATGAGATGGACGTTTAAGTACACCAAAGGATCTAGATATTTACTGTGGCGTAGTGGTATATATGACTTGGCACAGTCCTGTCCCCTTCCACCCACAACTTACAATGATAACTGCATGTAGACATGCATGTGTACTGCCAGGCAGGGAAGTATTCAAATCATATCAGATAACCTAAGAAATTTGTAAATGTATGATGATAAAATCATGTTTTCAAATATACGAATATTACAGAGAGTATATCTTTATATTTAAAAAAAAACAAAATGTATGATATATTCTCCCCATGTCAAAGTTTCTGGCCATTCTCTGCGTGATTACTGGATCTGGTTCAATGAATTTAAAGGTAAGGTGTAAGGTGTTTGACCCCTTACCCATTTGCATAATAAGTGAATAAGGGGTTAAAAAACCTAGCCTTTATGGACTTTTAAATTCAGTCTAAATATATACTCTATTTAATAAGTTATATTTTCATAATGTCGTCCATTGCTTTGTATATCTATTTGACGCCCAAAATCTGAGCAATGTGTACGACAGAGGTCATATATTAAATTGTTTTATATTTTCAAGAGTCATAGAACCTCTTTTGAATCAATGAAGTTCCCGCTTTCACCATTGTACAGTCTGAAAGGTCAGAGCTTATCCAATGAATCACTGAGGTTACCATATCAACTATTAAAAGGTAATTCGAAGACATCTTTAAATGACATTACATATTCATTGTGAGATTCTAAATCTCTCTTTTAATAAGCATAATCTTCCCTCTTAGCTGTGGTTCCTCCCTTTCTTTCTATATAACATACGTATTATGTAGAGACATGAAGGATTTCTTTCTCAAAATTATGTTTGGACAAAGGGGGGAGTCTTCCTTCAACCTTGTATTGACCTTTCCACACATGGGAAACACAAGGTAATAACCGTCAACCTAACATAAGGAAAAACGGCAAATACAATAGAATAATGCAAAATGCAATAAAAACAAGGTTGTGGATTCACACTCAACGTTTTAACCAAGATGGACTAAAGTCATTCTCTTTTACGAACGTCTATTCAACTGTAGCAATTTTGTTAGCCTTGGCACCATAACGACGTCAGGCTTTATTCCTCTGTTGGGAATGGGAATTGTATTGGAAGGACCAGTCCAATGGTCATCAGTCGAACAGTGACTAAAAGAAAACAGGATAATCAATAGTTTCAAATTCTAAACAATGAAACATTTGGAAAATATATTTTATCGGCGGTGTTACAAAGCATAAAGATTAGTTGTGATGTCATTGAACAAACATTGAAATAAATAAGAGGATCTCAATATATATATGAGACGTTTTATTCTGAAGCCGAGGTCCTAGCAAAACATGAGTGTGTTTCATCTGGCATCGCTGTACCTTAGAGATACTATCGTTATTTCCCATCTGTGAGTGCAAGGTAAGATAGTTTGGATTTTCAGGTCCCTTTCTTCATCCCGCCCTGAATGTTGTTGTAAGCCTCTATTGTTGAATGGAGGAAATCTGCTTATTGGCAGGATCTGAACGGCATAATATAGGCCGGCATCTTGGCCTACCCTGAGAGATAGGGAACCATGGCCAGACACAGGAAGGGTCTTACTTCAGTCCGCTACGCCAGCCCTCCGCCAGCCCTCCAGCAGCTGGGTTCTTCTCCCCAATGTTGCTAACAGACCATAGCTGGCCTCTGACAGACTTGCCCCCTTACATCAAATGTTTGAGCTTTATTTTCTGAGACAATTGCCTAGTAAAATAAACTCAGACTCACCTGCCGGATCATCGGTATCTTGAAGCCAACTGAGGAATTTCTCCCCAGGGGGCCACTTCAGAAGAACTAGAACACAGGACAGGTAGGTTTGCTTCTTTGAAAAGGATTTATGTTTGTATGCCACAAGGTTTTACCTCATGACGTGATGAAATTGCAATGTGAGAATCAGACACGATGCTTATCAAAGGAAAAGTGGGGACATGGGTAGTGAAGGGAGATTGGGCGGCAGGATGGCCCATTTAACCCGGCAAGAGAATTGGAGGGAATAGGTCATAAAGAACATGGTCAGACATGGGATTGGCATATCTGACTAAGACATAAATTGATGAGGGAGACTGAGCCTTTTTTACGTTTTTCTGTCATTCAAATTAATGATGTCAAGGGCGAGTATATAAATAAAATGGAGCGATACATTTATATTAGCGATACATTTATATTAGGGTATAAAGGTTGAAAACTAGTGGATGTTGCGGGATCGAATGCGTACTCTATTTTCTGATCTTTGACAGAAAATAACTGGCACTTGACATAAGGTACTGAACAGTTTATTGCATAAGGTACTATTAAGTAAAAGATCGAAATCGGATCGCCACAGTGGGATGCATAATATTTTAAGACCTAAAAAATGAAGCATTTAAAGGTCACAGACAGAGAGAGCAATACGTGATTCCACGGAGAGACCTCCTGCTTATGATAAGATAAGTTTACAGTTGTCTTATAGCACAGTTCCTTTTCATAAGGAAATAATTGGAAATTGCCTTCCATATGTCCTGAACAACTGCATTTCTTGCACAGAAATATCTGGTAAGTGTTCATAAGGCGCGGTCTACTTTGTTGGTAATTAACCCTTTGGTAATTAACCCTGACGTCTTAAAGCTTCAACTTAGGCATATTACGCTAATATTTAAAGCTTTCATGAAATTAGCATTTTTAAACATAATATAAATGTGTATACGTTAAATTTTGTGATCAAATGTTATCACTCATACATACATTTCAGTGTCAATTGAAAGTAGACAGTCATCTGCTAAAATCTAAATCATCCATTGAACACTTGGTCAACAAACTTCAATTAGATGACCAGTGACCTGGTATAAACACCTACTTATAATTCTCCTGCAGTGATTTAGCTTACGGAGGAGGACTGGGCCCGCATTTTGAAACGAACGCTAACATAAATATTTGAACAAAAACTTGAAATCTCAGATCTGCTTTTGTAAGTACAGTCTTCAATCTGAGATTATTTTGTAACATCATTAGGTCACAAGGGCAGAATTGCCTAAGATTGTTTCTAACAAAATGGGCCCTGTTTTCCATCGGTATTTGTCTACTTGTATAGGCCTTACGGGCCACAAAAGTTGTTACATGTATTTATTTGACCACATAGATCTAATTTTTAAAATATAATAGATTTCAGCATATCACAAAAAGGTGTATTTTGGTTGATGTCTGGGAGAATTATATCACAGTTTCATAAACACCTATCATTTAAACATATCCCAAATTAATGTAAAATTGCCTCTGACCTCCATGATTTCACGAGAACTTGACACTGGGCACAAGACACTGCTCGCAATACACAAGAACCACCAGGTGAGAAAAATGGTGTGCTAATAATTATGTTATAATTTACTTATATATTTGATATCTGCTTGACATCTGAGGGTCTTAGTTTAAAAATTAGTTTCCAGCTTCCCCTTTCTGAAAGAAATATTTATTCCCGTTATTTTGATAATCACAAAAGAACATGTTATCCTAGTATTTGTTCGAATATGATATAGAATAGTTAGCTCATATTTCATTCATAATTCATAGTCCTGTACGATTATCGAATTGTGTTCTGCATTTGTTTAGTTTTGTCTCAGAGTAGTACAAGGCCGTATAAGGAGAATGAAATAAATCCTAGCAGTTGCTTCTCTTCTTATCGACCAATAGCTTTTAGCTAATGTTGTGTAATTTATAATTTATGTCGATGCAAAATAAATATTTATCTTATCTTATCTTATCTTTTAGTCAAGTGATAACATTTTCAGAAGGAGCAGTTACTACGTTAATAACGGAATATTGCACCAATATTTATTCATTCAAATTACACAAGCCTTACTCAAAATGAGTAAGAAAAAAATGAATGTTCATCAAACAAGGAAATTAAATGCTTTGCATAAAACATTCATTCAAACACGTTTTCGGTTACCAAATACTTTTATTAATAAATAATTTCACAAATGTGAATTAATCTTTGCAAACTTCTGGAGTAACACAAAAAATAGAAATAAGCCTTTGCCAAATAATCTTTTAATTGTTCAGTCATTTCCTCAAAAGGCACTAATGGCCAATAATAGGAATATTGAATATCTATTATATTGCTCTGATCACAAAGATAGCACAAGATGAAATCATGACGGACTAGAGCAATTGTTGATATTCAATACTAATACATAATTGGCCTGGAACTTTATCAGGCCAATAGTGTATTGTATTGCCTCGAAAAAACATAGGTTCGTGTTCTGGTTTACTAGTTGGTTGTGGTAGAGTGAGGTGTTCTCACCAAGACCAAAAGGTCTGTCAGTCTGAATACTGCACGAATCCATGTTCTTGTCCATCTCTCATACTTATCTTCTGCAGAATGTTGGGGTTTCTGTGTACCCTTATATGCATTGCAAATTAGTGTAAACATCAACAAAAGTGTTGTATATGAGTAATTTAAGTTTGCAGCTTATTAACATAATATGGTCACATTGATATTAAGACGCACAGGGAAACTCACAAAGCACTATACGGAAAGGGTGTGATTTGATCTTAGCTGGGGTGACAGTCATCGGAGTTGCAATCTCTGCCACCAGGGGGCCCACCTTTCTGGGACTCGAGGTCGCCTTGGACCAAATCTGAAATGTCATCAGATCTTAGATGAATTTACAATTACATTTATTATGTATTTAATAATTATTATGACATGCGTACATCAATATCTTATTCAATCAAATATTTCAATCATTTGGAAATTATATAAAAAAAAATTGGACACTTAAAAATAAAGGAAATGTTTCAGCACAGTGGTGATATGCAAAGGTAGTTTGACACAACACTCTCTTGGAGCACCATGAATGAGCTGAAGGTGAATAGCTGTTGATCGTTGCCCTTGACTATGTTTTATTGTCAGAAGGTGATAAAATGTAAAGGTCATAAAGCAAACCCACTAAATTAGTAAGGTCTTTCAAGGAAGGCTACCACCTATGGAGTATTGATGACCCGTTGTGTACATCGTTCAGGGGAGCTATTGATGATACTAAGTCGCTGTAGTTTCCTTATGTATCTTAGCCTATACCCGGGCACAATGGTATCCACAAAGTGTCAAAACAAAGCAACTTTCACTTTACGCAATTGGGCATATTTTCTTATGCCCCAAACGGCACCAAGGTAGCTAAAATATATATGTATATATTTGTACGTTTGAATTGGTGTTGATACTGGTAGTGTCATATGCGATACTGGTAGTGTGTCATATGCGATACTAGTGTGTGTCATATGCGATACTGGTAGTGTGTCATATGCGATACTGGTAGTGTGTCATATGCGATACTGGTAGTGTTTCATATGCGATACTGGTAGTGTGTCATATGCGATACTGGTAGTGTTTCATATGCGATACTGGTAGTATGTCATATGCGATACTGGTAGTGTGTCATATGCGATACTGGTAGTGTGTCATATGCGATACTGGTTATCTGTGTTATCATGACAATTCTCCGACATTTATAAGATTTAAAATGTATTATTTTGATAATCGATTGTGTGTTCAACACAGGTCTCATTATCTGCTTAACCGGTTACCAAATCAGCAAGAGTTTGAAATATCCAGGCCTACTCTGCTGTGCTAAACACACGAAGAGCACGTATAAAGATATAAAGAAGATTTTGGCAGAATCATATCATTTCAGGAATTTGGTGAATAAGAAAATCTCAGATATGGAATTCTTCGAGGTTTCCTTCTGTCCGATAGAAGACAGACAAAACCAAAAAAGGATCGGTTTTCTTTAAAATGTGATAAAGCCCAGACATCAGATTAACTATTTGAATTGATAATCTTCAGTTAATGACTGTCATTACTCCAAGAGAAATGATCTCATAACGTATCTTGTAAGTTGTCATTGCTGTACATATTAATATACAGACATTACATCTCTCGGCATTGCTGTTCATATTATATAGGACATACAAGCAGGTCAACTGATATTCACTTTGACATTAATCCTTGATTTTATGGAATGCCTTGTGACAACGTATCAGGGAATCATATCTGTGTCTTTTGCTCACACTGATTATTCCCAACAGCCATCACAACAGTCCTTTGCATGACTGTATAAAGTAACTGTATTAAACTGGTCAGATTCCAAATAATAGTTTCTAGTATCTGGTGACTCTATTGGGATATAGAAGGGACTTGTGTGGAGTTGTTGCTTGAGGAGGTCAAAGCTATAACAACACCACTAATCAGACAGTCATCTTTAGATCCCGTCTGTATGACCTGTACCACGAGGTCTGATGACAGTACCGATAACTCCAATTACTGCCCAATATCTCATAATATGGTTCCGACAAGGGACGGGCTCTGAGCAATCACTGTAATTCCACTATGGACAATGACTCTCATCTACCCCAGTACTCAGATGATATCAAATTATTGTCTCATTATGGCATTAAATGTGGGGCAACATCGTCCATACATATATGACACTGTGTGTGAGAAGTGTGTATCAGCTTCGGTGAAGGGTTATGTCACATTCCCATTATTGTATTATTAGTGCATGGGTGGGGGCCACAGATAGAATGAAGCAGCATTCACAGAGTGAGGACCGAGGCGGGATTCATAGAGTCTGGATAAATGGTTACTTGGTATTCATAGAGTGAGGTACTTGAACAGTATGAAGATCTGATATTCATAGAGTGAGGTACTTGGACAGTTTGATGATCTGATATTCATAGAATGAGGTACTTTACAGTATCAAGATCTGGTATTCATAGTAAGGTACTAGGGCAGTGTGAAGATCTGGTATTCATAGAGTGAGGTACTTAACAGTATCAAGATCTGGTATTCATAGTGAGGTACTAGGGGAGTGTGAAGATCTGGTATTCATAGAGTGAGGTACTAGGGCAGTATGAAGATCTGGTATTAAAAGAGTGAGGTACCTGGACAGTATGAAGATCTGGTATTAAAAGAGTGAGGTACTTGGACAGTATGAAGATCTGGTATTCATAGAGTGAGGTACTTAACACTATCAAGATCTGGTATTCATAGTGAGGTACTAGGGCAGTATGAAGATCTGGTATTCATAGAGTGAGGTACTTGGACAGTATGAAGATCTGGTATTCATAGAGTGAGGTACTAGGGCAGTGTGAAGATCTGATATTCATAGAGTGAGGTACTTAGACAGTATGAAGATCTGGTATTCATAGAGTGAGGTATTTGGACAGTATCAAGATCTGGTAATAAAAGAGTGAGGTACCTGGACAGTATGAAGATCTGGTATTCATAGAGTGAGGTACTTGGACAGTATGAAGATCTGGTATTCATAGATTGAGGTACCTGGACAGTATGAAGATCTGATATTCATAGAGTGAGGTACTAGGGCAGTGGGAAGATCTGGTATTCATAGAGTGAGGTACTTGGACAGTATGAAGATCTGGTAATAAAAGATTGAGGTACCTGGACAGTATGAAGATCTGGTATTCATAGAGTGAGGTACTAGGGCAGTGTGAAGATCTGATATTCATAGAGTGAGGTACTTGGACAGTATGAAGATCTGGTATTCATAGAGTGAGGTACTTGGACAGTATGAAGATCTGTTATTCATAGTGAGGTACTTGGACAGTATGAAGATCTGGTATTCATAGAGTGAGGTACTTGGACAGTATGAAGATCTGTTATTCATAGTGAGGTACTTGGACAGTATGAAGATCTGGTATTCATAGAGTGAGGTACTTGGACAGTATGAAGATCTGTTATTCATAGAGTGAGGTACTTGGACAGTATGAAGATCTGGTATTCATAGAGTGAGGTACTTGGACAGTATGAAGATCTGTTATTCATAGAGCATACCAACGAATGGGGCTGGTTAGAGCGCAAATTGATTAGAGCCACTTCCTGTTTGATCAAAATAAGTTGGGTTCGATTCAGAGCTATGCCGAGATTATATTCATGTTCAAATTCCTCACATGAACTGGATTCCGTGCCGGATACGGGAACCCGTTGTCCTTTTACATTTGGGACTGGGTTGGTTGTCATGTCAAGCAGCTGTGAAAAGTGGGTCTCATCATGAAATAACTGAAAGTTGTCATGAAATAACGGAGGTCCCAGGTGTTTTGGGTAAGTTTAAATGACATGTGTCATGAAACTGTGAAACAAACAAACTATTTTCCAGAAATACACCTGTTAGGTTTATTGTGTTTTTCTCAAAGTGCCCAAGTACAATGTAGTCATATGAATACAACATGTGACCACTGTTGAGGCCCATAAGGGTGATAGACCCTCACCGAAAGACGACACAATCCAATGAACAAACAAATCACTCCAGTGTTCCAATATAAAGGTGCATCAGTGGTAACAATCTCAGGCATTTGCACTAAATTACTGGTCAGCTAAGCAAGGATGGTTGGCGATGGATTACTATTTCAATGGAAGACTCATCTACTATGATGGTGTGTTTCATTAGACAGCACATGAAATACGATATGTATGATTAAAGGTTCGGCTGACTCTCGCCCACTGAGAGTTAAACACAAGCACACAAATTGGGCCTGCCATATTTTCACCTTTACTAAAGAGATTATCGTGTTTGCTAATGGGTATCCCGGCACATATTATTTTACCTGTGGCCTTAAAAGCAACCTTTCTCAACAGACGCTCAAAATCTGACTAGAAACACTGTAACGATGCAATTAGATAACATGAGACTAAAATCTATGTCTTTTTTTAATCTTAAAACTTTTTTTTTTACAAATTATTGTTAAATATCTTCTGCAGTATACACATTGAATATGTTTATTATTAGAATCACATTCAAATTTTTTTTGACCACACATCCACAATTTTTGGTCATGTTTATGCAATGATCAAATACAGATTTGACATGCTTTGTTATGTGCGATGATATTCAGAATTTATTTTTGTATTAGGTATATGATGTTTTAACGGTTTTAATTATAATGTCAAGTACATTATTTTTGTGAACATTCTGTACAAATGTAAAGTATCAAACACTACATGCGCCCTACCACTGGTGTTACCCAAGTTTATCCAAAGGGTTTCTTCTGCAGTATGTCATCAAAACCAACACTCCTATCGAAGAACAGTTAATATGGCTCATGTGATTGTATCCTCAAACGGTGGTGATATCAAATGGTGGCTATCATACTGTGGTCACATTTGTGGATTTGGCTATTTAAGAAACACGCCATGCATGATCAGCCCATGATTGTCTCGTGACAACTTTATGTGGGCAGATTTAGTCATAAATGAGATAAAATGGCGGTCACCTTTGTAATGACGGTGAGGGTCATATATTCGGACACAAATCTATTTATAGAGTAGAGTACATTCCTTCAATAAGTAGCCATTCATCCCAGTCTTCACAATAAGGATACTTTAGAAAGTGACAAGGCATCGAATAGAACGCTGATGCCATTTTCATGATTAGCAAATGTTAGTTTTTCAACATTACAAGACATCAACAAAACCGCTCAAATATCTTCATATTTTCTTTGAGGATTGCAAAGAGATATGTGATTCTGTGAGATTGACTCTGGCCATAAACCAAGAATCAACTAGAGGTGCAAAGTGGTGAGTTAAAACTTTGAATTCTAGATGACACCTAGTCCTGCCTTGAGGCACTGTAGACAATTATACAGTTATCTGAACCGTATGTTTGATAAAGCTTTCAAAAAGCTGCTGATGGAGAACTGATGTCTATTGATGATAAGCAGGCAAATTTAAGAGATAATGATATATCGAATTTCAGAATAACAACTTAATTAAATTTTGATCAAGGAATGTAATTATAACTTTCTCAACACTTTTATAGACGATACAGTCATAATATGCGAATTTTGATATAGTGTCAAATTCATATGTATTGATCCACATCACATTACAGTATGCATTTGATTGGATGCCATTTAAATATTTCGACCTGAGTTATGTAATTCACAATGATGATGGTGGCAGGACCACAGTGCTATTACAGAATGCCAACTTTTTATTTTACTGTCTATTTTGTTGTCCACGTTCACCAATCACAAGTATATATACGTCAATGTTTTGATATGATAAATAGCACATACATGAAAAGGGCGGATCATAATATGGCCGTATTATATTATAGTTTATAATGAAAAAATAGTGTAAATTGTGTTGTCACTTGAAAGTCTGAAAGAAATTAGAATTATTGCAATTTTGCTTTGATAACATTTATAGCAGTGGAATTTGTTAAGATTTAATGTATATCAATGCATGTGCTTCTATCAAAATAAATCACGAAACTTCAAGAGACTAAATCAGGTTACTGGCCAGTCTAGAGGACTGACATTTTCATATATATTCTAATGAAGCTGTATCAATGTGCCCCTTTTGCGGTTGAAAATGTAGCTGATTTCTTTCAAGGAAATAATGTCATGATTTGGCGATATTGTTTCTCCTGCTAATAAGAGAAGTGTGACGCAAGTGGGTGTTACTATAGAGGAAAAAAAACACAAATAACATGAAACGTGTGGAGTAGCCATAATGTGTGTGCGCCATGGGAATCAAAGCTTGTACCCCGGCAAGCTCTGATGAGGACGTGTTCTACATCAGATATAAAAGCTACTGTAATAAATCCACCATGACCTCAATGAGGTGTCATGATGAAAACCTGTGCCAGCCTGAGCAGGCGGGTGGTGCATTGGAAGGCAAGGCCATACATGGGCCGATCCATTCATCATCGGCAGGTGCCAGTTGTAGACGCATCACTGCTCCTGCTATAAACATAAGCATACTGTGCCCTTCATAACACTCACCAGTGACCACCAATAAAAAATACACCGTTACGTCATTCGGTGATCAAGATAACGGTATGGATCATTAAACCATCACATATCACGTGACCTGGTGCGAGACCCGCGGAAAGATACAAGGACATGGCAGAAATGGTGCTCATTGATACAGAGATACCCTTGAGCGGTGACAAAAAGAAGTGCGATTCGATGGGTGGGGTTAGTTGGAAGACTGGATGATGAGCTGGTGTCTCTCTTTTTGGGTTATTTCTTAAGGTAACGTTATATTATGCAGAACGAAGACAGTAATTTGGACAGCAATTGGGATGGATGAAGGGAGATTGGATGAAGGTCATGACCTTCTGGGTAGCTCTTTCACTCATGTGCCGCCCTAGCGTAAGCATCTTTAAACTGGTCCTATGACCATGGTGTAAATGCTTAATTGTTTCCCTTGGTGATTTATTTCCTCATCTTTGTTGTTAAGTTAGCTGATGAACACCTTATCTCCCCCAATCTTCAGCTCTAATTCCCCATCATTATCTCTAATCCACAAAAATCTTTTCTACGGAAATGGTCCGAAATTACTTCGCATATTCACGTTGTGTTCAGGTTTCTAAACATTCACAATATATATATATATATATATATATATATATATATATATATATATATATATATATATATATATATATATATATATATATATATATATATATTTATATATATATATATTATGTATGAAGCAAATATGGTAATTTTACAATTTATTAACGAATTCTCCAGAGTTTTTTTTATTTCAAATATAAGATATGTGAAATATGGCAGACGTTGTAGTTCCCCTGTGATTGACCTTGACCATATATGCACCAGGGTGTTGGTTTCTGTTGAACAGTTTCTGGAGTATCCAACCTTCTGATCAGGAAATATTTATTTTGTTCTGGCTTAAATATTCAAGTACATATTTTCCAATATTCTCGCTTGTTTAAATGTAGCATAATTTGGCAATAATGAGGTTCTTATAATCAAATCATTTACAAGATACACAAAGCAATGTTTGACAAACATCTAGTGGCTTATATGACAATACTCACTTAGAATGATATATACCAAACCTTTATGTTCAGATGAAGCTGTCAATCTTCAAGGCAGCCAAGATTAAACATGTTCTGAATCAACTGCATATATTCACTCGACAGCCTTCACTCAAAGTTCAGAGAACACATGCTTAATTTTGAAAAAGACAGATGAATTTTGTCTGCAGAAAAGACAGATGACTTTAAAGGAAGGATTGCTTCTCTGAATGAAATCTGCAGATGAGTAAAGTCAATTTGTTTCCAGTGGTACTATCACTATTCTCCATGGAAAGAAGGAAAAGTTTGATTTGGAATCAGTTTTCCCGGATGTCCTTGAAAGAAGTCTTAAATGTAGTTTATATGTGGCATCCTGCATCTTGCGGACAAGGGATTCCTGTCTTAGGACATGAAATTGAATTAAAGAATGAGCGGCAGTATCTGTCAAAGATGGGACATCTCCTGCTGACAAGCAAGGGACTCCCATAACAATCATGGAAAGAATAGCAAACATTTTATAGAGACAGACAATATCTTAGCAGGCGAATCGCCACTCTATCTTTATACCAAATAGTCTATGGCAAAACAAAAATGACTTGAGCTTTCTCCACAAATGGGGAATTGATTTCAAGATAAATGCTTGTGTGGCAAGAAAAATGTCCTACTGTAATTATCCTATTTCAATTAATTATTTTACAGTCAGAGTAAATGTGAGGTCATGTTAGTGTTTGAAAATAAGTGGCTCACAGTGCAGAAGGGAAACTTTCTAATAATGTGACAGTTTACATTTTAGCCACATTAACTGAACATATCATAATGGAATGTGTGTGAGGATACTTGAGCACAGAGTGATGCAATTCTTCATGATCAGAATAGCCACCCTGTCAATAAGGACGATCTACTGGGGGCGTGTGAAAAGCAGTCTGACTTAGATCCTTTGTTAGGTTTGGGTTCCATTTATAGATGTATAGATAGGTGGTATGATGTGAATGGTGGACATCCAATATGCCTGCTGATGTTGTGCAACTTTCTTGCTACATCTGGAGTATTATAATTAGGGTGTGAACTAAGTGAATGTGAGGGCGATGACCCAGTACCCTGGGGGATCCTTCTGCATGAATGACTACCTTACTTACCTGTATCTATAAAATACTCGGCAGAAAGTCTTCACGATAAATCATAAAGTAGAAGTGGTTTTTTTAAAGAGTGCTATCATTGTGATATAACTTATAGGGGCTGAGTTATATTTCAGTGTTATTATCAGCTAATTGACTATGGTTTATTTAATAGTTCAGCAGATAGTCAAGGATCACATGCTGGGCTAAATAGTATATTGCACAGGATGTATCCAAGATGGCCCAGAGATGGTATCCAGGCCATACCAGAGCTGGTGTAGGTTACACGAAGGAGCTTCTCATACTCTAGGCTCATCAGTATTATAGACATTTGCACCATAAATACTGTCTAATACATATATCAAAGGCATTTTGTCAGCTTTATGGCTATTTGCGCGTATATAAAATAGGTGATATAAAGCTAAGCGATTTCTGAGGAAAGACCAGGGAGAACCAGATGATACTCGTCAGAAGACCTTTATCACTGATATGTCATTCAACAACTGGGTCAGATATGAATAGGAAATGTGAGGGTGGAAAACAATCGAGGGAGGGAGGGATGTCAGATGGGTAAGTTAAGGGTGAGGTGCATCATGTGCAATATGTGCATCACCCTCCCTAACCCTTGTATATTACCCTCCCTCACAAAGGCATCACCCTCCCTAACCCTTGTATATTACCCTCCCTCACAAAGGCATCACCCTCCATTACCCTTGTACATTACCCTCCCTCACAAAGGCATCACCCTCCCTAACCCTTGTATATTACCCTCCCTCACAAAGGCATCACCCTCTATTACCCTTGTATATTACCCTCCCTCACAAAGGCATCACCCACCCTAACCCTTGTATATTACCCTCCCTCACAAAGGCATCACCCTCCATTACCCTTGTATATTACCCTATCTCACAAAGGCATCACCCTCCCTAACCCTTGTATATCACCCTTCCTCACAAAGGCATCACCCTCCATTACCCTTGTATATTACCCTCCCTCACAAAGGCATCACCCTCCATTACCCTTGTATATTACCCTCCCTCACAAAGGCATCACCCTCCATTACCCTTGTATATTACCCTATCTCACAAAGGCATCACCCTCCCTTACCCTTGTATATCACCCTCCCTCACAAAGGCATCACCCTCCATTACCCTTGTATATTACCCTCCCTCACAAAGGCATCACCCTCCATTACCCTTGTATATTACCCTCCCTCACAAAGGCATCACCCTCCATTACCCTATATTACCCTCACAAGTAATGAACAAGATGGAACATAGTTATTCAACATTCGTCATTGTTACCAAAACAAGCAATGTGTAAATGAGGTCCATTGCATTTATAAGAGATGCGTGAGTTTCAGAATAATATTTTCTCATCATTTGCAAACCAATTAATCCATTAAACATTTTGAGTTTTGAGCATGCATTTCCAATAATGTTGTTCGGAAAGTTTTAAAGGTGATTAACGTGGAACTGAAATGGAGTGTTTTCATTTGAAGCGCCTAAAATGCCTTTCACAGAAAGTAAAAATTGAAATATCAACTCATTCAAAACTGGCACTTACGATTGAATGGACGTTTGTGTTCTATTATGTAATATTCCTGAGACGCGGTTTTGAATATTAAGGAGCACGTGAAGTCTCCTTTGTATGGTTAGGATCTGTCTTTGAAGTTTAATATGTGTAAGTAATAGTGATACAATGGCGGCGACTGCTGAATGAACACACATCGGTTGATAAGCAATCTGATTGGATGCATGACTGATGGTATCACAGGCCGAGTCTGGGGTAGCACAGGCAACATAGCATGACTCCTGTCAAGTCTCCGCTCACCCTATTACCCACTCAAATTGCTTTAAGATTACATTGTACACATGCGCACCTGAATCCCTAGCGTCTGCCCTCTGGTGAGCAAGAAATCACGTGATTTGTCACATGATTCCATGAGGTGACCGTGACAGGCGTCTTTCACAATAATCACATATAAAGAAGTCATGTCAAGGTTGTATAAAGGTGTGTTTAGTACCGTTTGGTATGACATGTCACATAATAAAGGATTTGGGTATCAAGATTAGAAAAAAACATCTCTCACATTGTGTGGTTGAATTCCATATTTCAAAGGAACAAACAGCATATTCCTATATATATATAGGGTCCAGAGTAGTTACACTTTACACGAGAAGGCCACTTGTTATATGTTACATATGAGTGGAGCACTTGGTCATGGCAAGTGGGTTCTCGGGGGATATCGAAGTACTTGAGAGTAAAAAAAACACACACAAGTGATTTACACTGCAGGGGATGCTGATCAGCGTTGAGGTAAGAGTGTCTCAAGATGACCATTATCTGCATTATATTTCTATTATTAGTGATTTTTCAGGCATAATTATGTTGTACGAGAATATCAGGCTCACTCAAGTTGCCATTGTAGGACTTTTATATTACTTGTTTTTCCTGAGATTGGTTGAGAGCATGAGTACATGTACGACACGTCATTATACAGGACCCAGCATGTTGCTATGGTTGTAGGATGTTGAGTAGAGCTCATCAACACACTTGTCTCATCAACCTGCAATACAATACTGAGGCTAAGGTATGTTGAAGGCAATACGATATTTTCATTAAGAAAATGCTCGTTTCTTCCTGCAAAAAGAGAATTTCTATTTATGACATTGGGCTATAGGATAACAAAGCGAGGCATACAGACAACAAAGAAGCTGGAAGCTAAGCCAAGGAGAGGTATATGACAAGACGAATCTCAACATCTATTTAGCCTCAAGTACCTTTCTCAGGTCACCGTCAGTCATAAACACAACACCACAGGTGCAGCCGGGTTTTGTAGGATACAATGCCTGCTGGTCTGTGCCAACATCATATAATAGCATACACGTTGAAAAAAAAATCAATTCGTTTTATTTTGGAAAGATTTTGTGTTTTGAAAGACACGTGAGGAGTTATGGAGTTATGCGGTATTGCAGAGTGGAGTGGTTGTTTAATGCTGCAGGGAGGCAGTTCTTCTGGCCATGAAGCCGGTCGTCCATGTAGCCCTGGTATATCTAACCCACCTGTTGGACGATATCTCCCTGCTGCGCCGCCAACAAGTTATCATAGACCTCGTAAATCATGGTCTCACCCTCCAACAATAACTGTAATAATAGACATAATCTCTTCATGCGTTACGTCAATTAATGTAGCCATCCCTTGCTGAATGCAGCAGGCCGCGGTGTGGTGGTGGTCAGTGATGTTTGAATGTCACATGACGGAGCGATTACACTAGGAGATGTCAGAGAGTATGGCAGACAGCCGGGGCGCAGGAGCAGAGCTATAGGTTAAAGTTGGTGCTTCTATTACCTGGCATTACACTTTGCTTCTAAGAAAAGGTTCAGGTTTGTTCTGGTGGGGCAAGCTAGGTGTACATCTTCGTGCAAAGTTACATCACGTACATTTACCACCACACCGAGAACCACTTATGTAGAATGCATAGGTCATTCCTATCAAATGTCCAGCAAAAACCTGACTTACCTGCTTCACTTAAAATTATAACGGCGAAAATAGTTTGAAACAGAATCAATGGACACAAAGGGAAAAAAGGAAATATCATTTGAATTAGAGAATGATATGAATTTACTTTGCTGTGTGCTGGCGAGGTTCTTATTTTTCCAGAAGACTTCTTCCTATCACCAGTAATAAAACAAAATGACACGATATCTGACATTCATATGTTCTGATTATTGCCTTTTAGAAAATAAGATACAAAATTTAAACAACATGCACTTGTATTCTAGATGGTTTGTTGCAGACGAATCTGGTTTATGTTTTGACTGACCCTTAACATGGAAGTCATAAATATCAACAATGATTCTATCTGATTCTCTTTTAACACAATTTGGAAAGCCCTAAGGGATTTTCTACAAGTAATGTTGTAAATGTCACTCAGACTTGCACAATTGTTTTGAAGTTAATGTTGATTAGATGTCATTGAAACACCGAGAATTCAGATATAATCCCTGTTATGGTTTTGGATAAAATCCAGATTAGCAAGTAATGACTATGTATTACGGATATATGGAGATGAGCAATGACAATAGAGTATAAGCAAACTTGATGGCATTAAGGACAACAGCCCTGTGGCATTTCACAATGTGTAGGAAATTGAATTCAGCATGATGCTCAAAGGGGGAAAGGAAGAACACTAGATTAAATATTCTTATATCCGTACTAGGAAAAAATGCATATTGGAAAATATATATATATATATATATATATATATATATATATATATATATATATATATATATATATAGATATATATATATATATATATATTGTGTGTGTGTGTATTTTCTGAGATGCAGTGCAGAATAGATAAAGGTTCGCGATCCATACTTCAAGCTATTTGGAGAGGAGAGTAGATGGAAGCTAATATTGTGTCAGTTTTACCACAGCCTTACCTACATAATTTCACTCCCACAGAAAAAATATAAATATATAGTACCGTTTGGTGTATTTGTAGTACGAAATAGATATATGTTCTATACAAAGGGAATATTATCTATGTGTTTTAGTGATAAAGGAACCTGAGGTAACTAAAGAATAACGGTTCAAGCCCCATATAGAAGAGAGTATGCGCTCTGTTCATGCCTACTCTGCATTATGGGCTTGCCCCAGGATTGAACCATCTTGGATATCCCTTTATTATATTTTAATGCTATCAGATGGGAGTAATATACCACAGGCAATCGTACTGGGCTAGTGAAAGCACAGGTATATGAATTATTAGTGAGTATCAGCTCATATCAGCCAGATACATTGTGCAATGACATGAATTTCTTTAGACTAATGTATGGAATGGCTTAGTATAAGCTTTGCTTCTGTTGTGTGGAATGATATACCAAACTTAGAAACTAGACCTATGTCTAAACATATAATCCTGTTACCATTCTAGTGACTGGTTGAATTTCGCACTTGGAGAGTGTCACTCAAACATCGCAGTATCTAATTGGTAACACAGGTTGGAGAGTGCCAGTCAGATATCGCAGTATTTAGATTATAGCACAGACTGGGTGAGTGCCAGTCAGACATCATAGTATCTAGATGATAGCACAGACTGGTGAGTGCCAGCCAGACATCATAGTACCTAGATAATAGCACAGACTGGGTGAGTGCCAGCCAGACATCATTGTACATAGATGATAGCACAGACTGGTGAGTGCCAGCCAGACATCATAGTACCTAGATGATAGCACAGACTGGGTGAGTGCCAGTCAGACATCATTGTACATAGATGATAGCACAGACTGGTGAGTGCCAGTCAGACATCATAGTACCTAGATAATAGCACAGACTGGGTGAGTGCCAGCCAGATATCATAGTACCTAGATGATAGCACAGACTGGGTGAGTGCCAGTCAGACATCATTGTACATAGATGATAGCACAGACTGGTGAGTGCCAGCCAGACATCATAGTACCTAGATGATAGAACAGACTGGGTGAGTGCCAGTCAGACATCATTGTACATAGATGATAGCACAGACTGGGTGAGTGCCAGTCAGACATCATAGTACCTAGATGATAGCACAGACTGGTGAGTGTCAGTCAGACATCGCAGTACCTAGATGATAGCACAGACTGGTGAGTGCCAGTCAGACATTGTAGTACCTAGATGATAGCACAGACTGGGTGAGTGCCAGTCAGACATCGCAGTACCTAGATGATAGCACAGACTGGTGAGTGCCAGTCAGACATCGCAGTACCTAGATAATAGCACAGACTGGTGAGTGCCAGTCAGACATCGCAGTATCTAGATGATAGCACAGACTGGTGAGTGTCAGTCAGACATCTCAGTACCTAGATGATAGCACAGACTGGTGAGTGCCAGTCAGACATCATAGTATCTAATTGGTAACTCAGACTGATGAGTGCTAGTCAGACACCATAGTATTTAATTGGTAACACAGACTGGTGTGTGCCAGCCAGACATCGCAGAAATCAGATGATAGCACAGACTGGGCTAGTGCCATTCAAACATGACAGTATACCCAGGTATTCTGTCTCGCCATCAAATGTAAGTTTAGTGTTTATGTTCTTTCCCAGACACACCACGCTCCTAGAAATATTCTTAACATTTCTGACTCTGGAGATACTCTGTTATTTTACTCTTTTCTTGTTTTTATAAAACCAGTTATATCATACCGCACAAATAAGCAATTGAATAGGATAGTAAGGATAGTAAGACATTTTGTACTTATTCCTAGATGAATATATCTTGTTCCTGTCAAGAGTGAATGCGGTCAATGCAGAGAGGTAAAAAGTATATTGAGATAAATAACCATATCTCATGTATGCTGTGTTATATAATGCAATGTTGGCCATGTGCTGGAATCTTTATTTATTTTCGCAGCGAAGCAAATCGT
The DNA here is from genome assembly GCA_949316495.1 of Amphiduros pacificus. NCBI lineage: Eukaryota > Metazoa > Annelida > Polychaeta > Phyllodocida > Hesionidae > Amphiduros > Amphiduros pacificus. The sequence goes on along the minus strand of OX439004.1, from coordinate 16,132,961 downwards.
ACAGCAGGTATCTGGCTCACATGTGAAAGGAATGTCCATTTGTCGAATGTCCTTTTTGATGTTAGAGAAGGCCAGGGATGATTTATAAGGAATTATTATGGATTTCTACAGATACAGTTAATGATTGGCCATACGATGGTTTGTATTGTTATCACGCCTCTGTGGCCCTGTTGGTGGGACAGTATCTCTTCAGACAGATTCACCCCAGAGACCAAATGTCAGAGCATCCAGAGTACGGCATTCGAGGCCTTCTTGGGGGGCTTTGTCTTTTGTCTTTTAACAATATCATAAAATATTCAAAGAATGAAAAAAGAACAAATCTTCTGAAATGTCTATTTATATTAGACGTTTATGAATGATACTGAATGGTGATTGTCAGCTTGATTTATGTGATGTTTCCATGTTATATTCTGGAGATTACTGAGAGGGTACAGGTTGTGATAGGAACGTAATCGCCCTGGGCGTCCACATCAGGCTAACATGTGCTGACGAGTGTTTTTGTTGGACGTCCAACCATACGCAAATAAGCCGCAGTATGATTGACAGTTGATAGGCACGTTTTACCAATGCATACAGTAAACCTCTTACCTCCGTCTTTACCACCCCAAACATTCCAAAAACCTCGCCCTATGTTTCACTTCATTCTCAAATGAATCTCAGACAGGTAGTTGATCAATAATTTTGTGACAGAAACAACACAGTTTTATATTTCTTTATGATATGAAGTCAACACAGTGAAGAAGTACGTATGACTGCGAGTCTACACGCCTGTGGTGTGCGTCAGTCTCACAGGAAGCGCCTGTCAGATCTACACATAGTCCCGGGCCTCCTGTCTTTGTCATGCAGATGTATGAAAAAGGATACAACACAAAGGATAACATTTGCTTCATTGTCTTTGGACATATCATATGGAATATTGCTCATTGCAGTCAGTTAACCCTTTATATTCAGTGTCTGCTGGCCTGGAGGAGGGTATTTATACTCATTAAGGTCCATCCTGATTAAGGTCACTATTTGATAGAATGCGGAGAATGGGCTAATCTGATTCATCACGTTACAGAGATATCAAAGATGGAACATGTATTAAATTAATAATGTAATTTGTACAGATTATGATTTTTTTATAGATTATGCAACATTCTTGTTGCGTACATAGAATATTTCATGATTACGACAAATATATTTTATCAATACTTTTTGTGCTTGTTTTGCATAAAACATTTTATGTTATTTGGTTCGTTTGCTCTGTCTATTAGCGTTATGAAGCGCACTTACATGTATAAAATGTAATTTAGTCCTGGTTTTATCAGGATGTTATAATCTGGTATTCTGCAGTAGTGGGAGACAACTGCAAACATATGGAATGTCATTACATGAGACTGGAGCCATTGCTTGTGCACCTTATAGCGCTCTCCCGGGTCACACCACTATCCTGGTGGAGGTACCTTAGCGCTCGTTCATCGCTCAAGCCGATGGTAATTAGGAACGCACCAGCTAGTAATCATCCTTTCCCCCAATCGCTTGCACCAATGAACGTCTGTGGAAATGTGCCACTGCCAACAGGTCATAGGTCCTAATTTGATTGACACACGATTCCCAATCGGCATTTGCTCAAATTCTTGTCGTCCCGACTAACCAAAATCAGGTTTCTTATCGGAATAGCAATCAACACTTCCATCCAACAATGATAAAATTGGGAATACGTTCTCTAATGGAGTATACCATGACTTAAGTGACGATAAAATGCTCCTTTTCATAAGACATCCAAATTGGAACTTGATAAGAGACGGGAACTCCCACTTATGTAGTTATCTTTTGGTCATCCTAATTATTGTCTTGTTTTATTAATTTTGTCAGGAATATAATATGTTTAACAAGTACATAACGGTGTCATATCAACGGATTTGAATGCATATACATGTAAGTATAAATAAATAATTAATGGATGATTAATGTTTTATCATTTCATTTATATTTCAGAGGTGCCTCACTCAAGCTAAATGGAAGTATGAACTGCGCTTGGTTGATCCAAACCGTCCTACTAGTAACATTGATTCGACAAGCGTGGAACAAGGGTGAGTTTGCCATTATATCAAGCATTTCAGTTGCAGGTGTAACCATATGGATACATTTTTATTGTATTATGTATGCTTCATTTATCTGGAATGAACTTGATATAATTGATACCTGGGGCGAGACTGTAAGCCCAAGCCGACCCTTTTTGTCTGCCTAACATTTAACGGGGCTAAAATTTATGATCCACGAGATACATGGTTGAGCGGCTGTCGACCACTTCCTTTCAGCGCCACGTGACTTCCGGTTTCCCGAGAGAACTTTTACTGTGATCATGATGTGAATATGAATATTGACGTCATAGGATTTACTAAAAAAGGCGGATGTATCCTATTTGTCACAGAAGGATAACCTAAGCTTGTATTACGGATTATGTCTCAATCCAAAGATGATCAAAGTAGCCCACTCATTCATGATAAAACCAAATTTTAAGAATTAAATGTTTTATTTCAATGTCGTGAGAAGGATATACTTCTTAATATTTATTATTTAAATTTCAGCTTTTGAGATAATGAGATAATACATCTTTTTATGGTCCATTTGACTAAATAAATAGTGATTGGTTAATTCATATCAAGCAGAGATATATATTGTATAAATTATTATATAAATGAAACGCTGGATGTGTGTACCTCTAAAAAGGCAAATGGTTTCTTTATGATTAATAAGAGTTTTGGCAAAGGAAATAGATCTATGGTTGTGCAGAATGATCGCTAACGTTACGTTATCGCAGCAAATAATGTATTCTAAATTAAAGCAGACGGTGCAAAATACCGTCTGCATTGTCCTGCTCTGGGCGCACTATCACAAACATCTGTCCCGGAAGTGCCTAGAAAATTCTCATTTTGCCGCGTCCAGTTGTGGCAAATAGCATTACAGATGGAATAGTGTGTGTTTTCTTCTTTGTGTGGCGGCAATTCCAAGGTTGTGATCTTAGATGGTTTCCATAATGAAAGCCGCATTGTTATATGAATCCATGGCAACCCAAATTGTCCTCACGCATATTAACATTCTTCCAAGGTGATTGCCTCGTGCTCAAAACGTGAATCTTTCCTAAGCTAACCGAATGCCTTTGAGTGGGTCTTCTTCACCAAGGCAATGAAGGGTGCTGAATGGGGCAGCGGTGAGATGTGACCCTCTGCCTCTTGTGTACCATATCGCCCCATGCTACAACCGTAGAAGACTTCTTTCCATCTCCGTTTCGACGCAGCCCTCATTAAAATCACCTCCAAGGAAAGACTAGTGCAAAACACATGCGTCTGCCGTCTGAGGGCCAATCAGCAATCAGTAATACAGGGCCTGCTCAGGGCGATACCGAGGCATGTCTTTATTTGGGAGACGACCATGTCCCAGCAGATCTACTCACTGAATGGGTAGCAGTGATTATCGGTTGTGGGTTGCGTGATATCAAGGAACATACAGTTCAAAACACATGTAATTAAAACTCCGCAGTGATAATCCATCAAAACACACACAAAAACACAATTCTCTCTTGTATTGATAAAACGTGTTTACTTTGAGCGCCAAAATCATTGCTACACAGCGAAGTAAGAGCTAGAATCACAAATACTTAATTTTCGAATCATAAAGAATATTATTTACAATTATGTCAACTTAAAGGAGTTTCATTTTTGTATTTATGCATTGTATTCAGCCCAATATTTCTCATGTATTGAACCTAAATTGTTCTACCATCTCTTCCAAAATAAATGTGGGGCGTCTATTTTTTCTGAAACAACTTTAGCATAGGACCAAATATAGCTTGCTCCACAGTTAATAGTAGCAGGGAAATATCAGGTCCTATGAGAGTCGTTTTGCTCTCTTTATTACTTACAAGTCGAAGCCCGAGAGAAGTAAAGGTCATACTAGCCCACGAGACTAGTCACAAAGATATACAGTCCAAACATAATTAGCTCTCTGTCAGCTTAAGTAGGCGTCACTGTAAACCAACAGATTAGGAATGACCCAACTTGCCATAAATGAATAAAACTTACAAACGTCGGAGAGTGTCAAAAGTGCTGCTGTCAACTTTACACCAAACAAATGTCTTAACCCCCTGGAGTCCTTACATTTATACCTGGTAATTTTACATGTCTGTTTGAATGTATGTAATGGGCTTTCCATAGGAAAAAGGTGTAATTTGGATCGATAGGTTGGAATATTAAAATATATTAGTGAATAGTAATGAGGATATATATATATATATACACAAAGATCTATTGGATGATATGATGTGGCAAATTTAAATATTGACTCTAATTTGTTGATACGACTGTGGAAATAATTTTCATCATTTACGTCGCTTCCAATGAATTTATTTTCCAATTGGAAACAACCACAAAAAGTGTCAAATTGGCTAAATGTTAAAGTTGACCGTTTACAAATTGTCACATTATACCGCCCACCAGTTTGTCTTGGTCTATGACAACATGTCAGGTCTGGACTATGTTCACCACGTAATTGTGACAGGGAATTCATTCTCCATTTAGGAGCTTTCAGTCAGCATAACCGCTCTGTGTGCTTTATATCAGAGTGCCTACACTCATTGAAAAAGGTTACCTCTTCTCATTCATTTTACACTCAAGGCATGAAACATGTAAAACACCATATCAGTAATATTGATTTGAAGTAAAATGCGAGTATCTCCAAATGTTCTCCATATTTTTCTGATTTTCATGCACACCTTTATTTTAATGCCAATAAAGTAATTTGTCAAATTATGTGGAGATTGTGTGGATAAAGTGAGAGTGGCGGGATGTTGAGAGCAGTCAATGTGAGCAGTGTAGCTGGGGACGGCAAGATGGGCCACCTCATTACATAGAAATCAAGCATTGCTTGCGTAGCTGATAGCCTGTAATAGGAGTAGGTTTGATCCATTGACGGCACCGTGAGACACTATGCAGAGACGGCGCTGGGATGGAGTGATCGCAGAGATTATCGTGGCCTCTGTGCCCCCGGTCCGCCCTCGCCATTAGCATACACAACTCCAGCCCAACTCCTGTATGAGGGCGAGACAGGCCAGAAAATGCTGCGCTATTGGCTGTATATATAATGTTCTGTCTGATAATTTGCCTCCACCAGACGTCCAGGCAGTTTCAGAACTCATTCACGATCTCACTGAACTTCCTCATATCGTAAGCTGTGTGATGACAACTCTACAAACGACACATGTCAGTATCAAATGTATCAAATTGAATCAAATTGAATATCGAAAAATTGAAGTAATCAAATATCAATTGATATTCTTAAAATATAATACAATCATCCATATAGTGGTGGGACCTTTAGTTGAGATGGAGAAGGCATTTTGAAGAAAATAGATTGAAAAAAATCAGAATTAAAAAAACATTTAAGAAAGCATTCCATTGAATTTAGATCCAGAATGATTTATATCGAGGACGATATTTCATAATTGTATGTATTATAGATTTCAATCATGCAGTTGCATTCAATTTTGTGGTGTCCATATCGTCCCGCTTGTATTTTGACCTGCTTGGAATTGAACCAAATAGTATTCTGTTTGAACAATAAATCATAAAAACTAAATCGAATGCATGGCAGCTATTGGAGGAAAAAGGAGCTTCTCTTTGCCAAAATAAAGCGCCTTAATTGTGGTGTTTTGGCAAAGATACAGAAAGGCTTCCATGTAGAAAACACATGGAAATGACTTTTATATTGCCCGGAATGAGGTGTACTCAATGAAAATGTGCACGTTTTGTAACGTTCACTATCTGAGCGTTCTCAGTTAGTGTGCACAATAATATTGTAACTTAAGGAAATTTCGGAAGACTCCAATGTCTCCCAGCAATAACCATACACATAAAACGGAACAGCAAAAGTGAGAGTGCAAAAAGGTCACATACTGCAGTTTTTGCGTGCCCGGATGTATGGCCCAACATAACTGGTGAGGAATTATTGATAGTACAAAATTGAAGCCTGATTTGAAGTATGTTGTTCCCTATTATCGCTCAAGGGTCAGCTGTGGGGCATACCTAGGTATTGTAACGGACTCTCACATTTCCCGTTGCTACACTTTACTAATTGAATAATAACTATTGATCAATTCTTTATTGATTAGATTGAAGTCGTCATGGAGTTTAATCTGGATCGTATTGAAGGGACATGAACTCAATACTATTCCAGGCTGAAACCCCGTCCACCTTGAAATTAAAAGTGTACCATTTTCCCTAATATATGATGTACATATCGCTATCTACCCGTTTATATTTATGGCTAGATAGCAGGCTTGACAGTCCTTGATATTTGCAGGAGTAGTGAACCTTGGAATGGATCAATGCCAGTATTCGTTATACCATGGTGATGGTACTTGGCTAAGGAGCCTGAGACGAGAATCTATAGAGTATGTATCTGTCTAAGAGAGAAGGCCTGGGATAGAATGTTGCCAATGTGTCCCACCATAATGCTGTCACTAGACTAAGGCGTCTGAGACGAGAATCTATAGAGTATGTATCTGTCTAAGAGAGAAGGCCTGGGATAGAATGTTGCCAATGTGTCACACCATAATGCTGTCACTAGACTAAGGCGCCTGAGACGAGAATCTATTGAGTATGTATCTGTCTAAGAGAGAAGGCCTGGGATAGAATGTTGCCAATGTGTCCCACCATAATGCTGTCATTAGACTAAGGTATCTGAGCCGAGAATCTATAGAGTATGTATCTGTCTAAGAGAGAAGGCCTGGGATAGAATATTGCCAATGTGTCACACCATAATGCTGTCATTAGACTAAGGCGCCTGAGACGAGAATCTATTGAGTATGTATCTGTCTAAGAGAGAAGGCCTGGGATAGAATGTTGCCAATGTGTCCCACCATAATGCTGTCATTAGACTAAGGTATCTGAGCCGAGAATCTATAGAGTATGTATCTGTCTAAGAGAGAAGGCCTGGGATAGAATATTGCCAATGTGTCACACCATAATGCTGTCATTAGACTAAGGCGCCTGAGACGAGAATCTATTGAGTATGTATCTGTCTAAGAGAGAAGGCCTGGGATAGAATGTTGCCAATGTGTCCCACCATAATGCTGTCATTAGACTAAGGTATCTGAGACGAGAATCTATAGAGTATGTATCTGTCTAAGAGAGAAGGCCTGGGATAGAATGTTGCCAATGTGTCCCACCATAATGCTGTCACTAGACTAAGGTATCTGAGACGAGAATCTATAGAGTATGTATCTGTCTAAGAGAGAAGACCTGGGATAGAATGTTGCCAATGTGTCCCACCATAATGCTGTCACTAGACTAAGGTATCTGAGACGAGAATCTATAGAGTATGTATCTGTCTAAGAGAGAAGACCTGGGATAGAATGTTGCCAATGTGTCCCACCATAATGCTGTCATTAGACTAAGGCGCCTGAGACGAGAATCTATAGAGTATGTATCTGTCTAAGAGAGAAGGCCTGGGATAGAATGTTGCCAATGTGTCCCACCATAATGCTGTCACTAGACTAAGGTATCTGAGACGAGAATCTATAGAGTATGTATCTGTCTAAGAGAGAAGACCTGGGATAGAATGTTGCCAATGTGTCCCACCATAATGCTGTCACTAGACTAAGGTATCTGAGACGAGAATCTATTGAGTATGTATCTGTCTAAGAGAGAAGACCTGGGATAGAATGTTGCCAATGTGTCCCACCATAATGCTGTCACTAGACTAAGGTATCTGAGACGAGAATCTATTGAGTATGTATCTGTCTAAGAGAGAAGACCTGGGATAGAATGTTGCCAATGTGTCCCACCATAATGCTGTCACTAGACTAAGGTGCCTGAGACGAGAATCTATAGAGTATGTATCTGTCTAAGAGAGAAGACCTGGGATAGAATGTTGCCAATGTGTCCCACCATAATGCTGTCACTAGACTAAGGTATCTGAGACGAGAATCTATAGAGTATGTATCTGTCTAAGAGAGAAGACCTGGGATAGAATGTTGCCAATGTGTCCCACCATAATGCTGTCACTAGACTAAGGTATCTGAGACGAGAATCTATAGAGTATGTATCTGTCTAAGAGAGAAGGCCTGGGATAGAATGTTGCCAATGTGTCCCACCATAATGCTGTCACTAGACTAAGGTATCTGAGACGAGAATCTATAGAGTATGTATCTGTCTAAGAGAGAAGACCTGGGATAGAATGTTGCCAATGTGTCCCACCATAATGCTGTCATTAGACTAAGGCGCCTGAGACGAGAATCTATTGAGTATGTATCTGTCTAAGAGAGAAGGCCTGGGATAGAATGTTGCCAATGTGTCCCACCATAATGCTGTCACTAGACTAAGGTATCTGAGACGAGAATCTATTGAGTATGTATCTGTCTAAGAGAGAAGACCTGGGATAGAATGTTGCCAATGTGTCCCACCATAATGCTGTCACTAGACTAAGGCGTCTGAGCCGAGAATCTATAGAGTATGTATCTGTCTAAGAGAGAAGACCTGGGATAGAATGTTGCCAATGTGTCCCACCATAATGCTGTCACTAGACTAAGGTGCCTGAGACGAGAATCTATAGAGTATGTATCTGTCTAAGAGAGAAGGCCTGGGATAGAATGTTGCCAATGTGTCCCACCATAATGCTGTCACTAGACTAAGGTATCTGAGACGAGAATCTATAGAGTATGTATCTGTCTAAGAGAGAAGACCTGGGATAGAATGTTGCCAATGTGTCCCACCATAATGCTGTCACTAGACTAAGGTATCTGAGACGAGAATCTATAGAGTATGTATCTGTCTAAGAGAGAAGGCCTGGGATAGAATGTTGCCAATGTGTCCCACCAAAATGCTGTCACTAGACTAAGGTATCTGAGACGAGAATCTATAGAGTATGTATCTGTCTAAGAGAGAAGGCCTGGGATAGAATGTTGCCAATGTGTCCCACCATAATGCTGTCACTAGACTAAGGTATCTGAGACGAGAATCTATAGAGTATGTATCTGTCTAAGAGAGAAGACCTGGGATAGAATGTTGCCAATGTGTCCCACCATAATGCTGTCATTAGACTAAGGCGCCTGAGACGAGAATCTATTGAGTATGTATCTGTCTAAGAGAGAAGGCCTGGGATAGAATGTTGCCAATGTGTCCCACCATAATGCTGTCACTAGACTAAGGTATCTGAGACGAGAATCTATTGAGTATGTATCTGTCTAAGAGAGAAGACCTGGGATAGAATGTTGCCAATGTGTCCCACCATAATGCTGTCACTAGACTAAGGCGTCTGAGCCGAGAATCTATAGAGTATGTATCTGTCTAAGAGAGAAGACCTGGGATAGAATGTTGCCAATGTGTCCCACCATAATGCTGTCACAAGACTAAGGCGCCTGAGACGAGAATCTATTGAGTATGTATCTGTCTAAGAGAGAAGGCCTGGGATAGAATGTTGCCAATGTGTCCCACCATAATGCTGTCACTAGACTAAGGCGTCTGAGACGAGAATCTATTGAGTATGTATCTGTCTAAGAGAGAAGGCCTGGGATAGAATGTTGCCAATGTGTCCCACCATAATGCTGTCACTAGACTAAGGCGTCTGAGACGAGAATCTATTGAGTATGTATCTGTCTAAGAGAGAAGACCTGGGATAGAATGTTGCCAATGTGTCCCACCATAATGCTGTCACTAGACTAAGGCGTCTGAGACGAGAATCTATAGAGTATGTATCTGTCTAAGAGAGAAGACCTGGGATAGAATGTTGCCAATGTGTCCCACCATAATGCTGTCACTAGACTAAGGCGTCTGAGCCGAGAATCTATAGAGTATGTATCTAACTAAGAGAGAAGGCCTGGGATAGAATGTTGCCAATGTGTCCCACCATAATGCTGTCACTAGACTAAGGTATCTGAGACGAGAATCTATAGAGTATGTATCTGTCTAAGAGAGAAGACCTGGGATAGAATGTTGCCAATGTGTCCCACCATAATGCTGTCACTAGACTAAGGCGTCTGAGACGAGAATCTATAGAGTATGTATCTGTCTAAGAGAGAAGACCTGGGATAGAATGTTGCCAATGTGTCCCACCATAATGCTTTCACTAGACTAAGGTGCCTGAGATTAGAATTTGTATGGGAGGGCAGGCTTGGGATGGTCTAGTTGTCAGCATTTATCCCACCCTGGTGGGACGAGAATGTCTTGAATGTGTATCTGTCGACGTTTGAGAGAAGGCCTAGGATGGACCAGTTGCCAAGTGTCCTTAAGTGTCCTTACCTAGTGGTGTCCCTAAACTAAAAATAATAATTTATTGAGTATGTATCCGTCTAAAATGGATTTGTTTGTTTGTTTGCTTGGGGTTTTACATCACTTTCAACCTCATTTCAGTCATTTCTTGATGAGACCTACCTTCAGTAGCAGATATAGTGCTGCCTCACTAAATTGTCATGTCGCAGGTCCTTGACATGACAACTCGCCTGGTCACAGATTTACAAGGACAACGGGTTAACCCTTTAGGCACGGGCCTCAGCTCATATGTGAAATTGTGTCATATATTCAATCTCGGCACGGCCGGGGATCGTACCCACGACCGTTGGATCACCACAAAGGAACTGGTGCTGATGCTCTAACCAACTGCGCCACGGCCCGTGGCCGTCTAAAATGGAATACCTGGGATGGATTAGTTGCCAGTGTGTACTGACCTAATGGTGTCACTAGAATAAGGAGACGAGAATCTATAGAAAATGTATCTGTCTGGGAGCGTAGGTTTGGGATGGTCCAGTTGCCAAGGTGTAATGCGTCCCTTACTGGTACAAAGCTATATGTATCTCTCATTACACAATAACAAATCACCCTATTATCATACTTCAAGATTTTCTAATCCACAGAAATAATGGTTTATTTATTCTGCCTTTGTATCGATTATATTTACTGCCATGTATAAATCTCGATGTATATTGGGTGCTAAATGTTTAATGCCCTCTTTTCTTCAAAGCAATTTACCAATCTTACAAGATGACAAAAAGAAGATCTCATATTCCTTCATGTCATCACAAAGCTGCACTTGGATATCACAAAAAAATCAACAAGGATAATGCAGCGCAATTATCCTCCGCATCATAGAAACAGTAGAGAAAACAAATGAGCAGAAAGGCACTGAATAATGCTCTCGCTTCATGCCAATCAGAAGGTGGAGCTTTGATATGTCGAAATGTGAAATGCTTTTACTTTGTTTGCCTATCAATTAGGTGTGTGTGGTGTGATTGTGTTTATTGACAATATAGTATATACATGATACACCTAATGTTGAAGATACTTATAAGTCCCCATATAAACTGTCTTTCCCCGGGGTAATATCAGCATTTGAACATCTCTATAACTGTAACATTTGATCTTGCATGTGACATTTGGACAAAAAAACATATTTGATTGAGGGAAGAAATTATACTGCAAGTCATAACCTAACAACAAATTGCACACAATGTCTACGACCGCCGGGCATATGGAGGTCGGAAGACTATACCCAATAGTGCAATATTATCGTATTCACTATCGATGTTACTCACAAAGCAGATTTGAGCTCACTGACCACACATCGATACCTTGGTGCCTTTATCTCCGACCATTTATCAATAGCTTACACCAAGCATTCATAAATACAGACAAAATGGAGTTTTTAATATTGTAAGGTATGATTTTACGGATTTAAATACGCTAAATATTCGGATGATAGGTTATTTATATATCTGACTCCATGTGGCTGTTTACAAATATTGACATAATGTAATGGCATTGTGGAGAACTGCCTTATGTAAGACTGGAAGTGGAGAGTGATGCATTGTGTTAGTGAAAATGGTGTTTTTACGACCCTTTCAGCAACTATGGCCATATCAGGTCGACTTTCGAGCCTTTTAACCAGTGTGAAATTAACACTGCCGGCAGTGGGAGTCGAACCCACCACCTCCCGTCCTCCACTTATTAAACCATTAAAGGCACAGATCCTACACCCTACCAACTGTGCTAGTGGGGCCGGTGCATTGTGTTAGACTGGGAGTAGGAAAAAGTTATATTGAAAAGCTAACAAAACTGATGTTTACATTATAATATGAATCACCACAAGTGAAATAACAGGCGTGTACTAAATAACTTATAGACTAGATACATGCTCAAGGCTATGGAATGGGGTCAGACAAATCCACCCAATAAGGATTATTGCACAATCTACTGTCATACGTAAATGGTTTAAGAGATTACGACATGCTTAGAGCATGTATAGGATTACTGTAAATCCTCAAGTAAAGATTAACTCTCATTTCTCTTGGATATGTTGATATCTTAGTGTTGTTTCTAGGAAAGACCAAATATTGTATTGATATATAGTGATTAACAAACATGGCAATGATTATAAGAATGGTTCTCAAAGTGAAACTTATATAATCAATTTTGTGAAAATTCCTTTTATTAATTCCAGAAAACGCCACTTTATTTGCAACATAAGGCTGTTAAGATGTGTACATTGCATATCATCTGTCTGAGACAATGTTGTGCTCTTCTCCCCGTGCCATTAGTCAGGGAAACATTTTGCTCGTCCGATATAGCACACCATTAGTCAGGGAAACGTTTTGCTCGTCCGATATAGCACACCATTAGTCAGGGAAACGTTTTACTCGTCCGTTATAGCACACCATAAGTCAGGGAAACGTTTTACTCGTCCGATATAGCACACCATTAGTCAGGGAAACGTTTTGTTCGTCCATCATAGCACACCATTAGTCAGGGAAACGTTTTACTCGTCCATCATAGCACACCATTAGTCAGGGAAACGTTTTGCTCGTCCATTATAGCACACCATTAGTCACGGAAACGTTTTGCTCTTCTGTTACAGCATACAAGTCAGGGATGCAGAGTTTATCATTGATAAAGAAGGACATTGTACTCATCCCTAAAGCCCTTTCAAACAATTTAAGATACAATTTCTGAATAACACAGTATTGTTCGAAAATCAATATTTACATTGTAAAAATCTTTTGTGACCATCCGTCAAAAATTGTAACGACAATTGAAACGAAGAGTACCCTTTTTACTATTCGAAGAACACATTAGATTTGACTTGCCTATATAAAAAACCGTATTTGTTCAGTTTGGATGAATTATTGTTCAATACATAAAACGGGAGCTGCGCATGTTGAGAACTAGCATTAGCAGATTTTACAATTTTAGAGAAAATTTCCCTAGATGGGCAAGTAAGCTGATTTTGTGGTGGCTTGAAGCTTGTAGGCTGTCAGTCCCCTGTGACTGGAGGAGACTATTACATATGCCTATAGTAGAGGGGACCGCAGTCCGAGAAGCCATACTGGCAACAGTACTCTGGTCCATAAGAGGGCCACCGTGGCGCCATGTGGGACACCCCGCATAGATGTGTCATTGGGCAGATCAGACCTTGGGGTGCTTTCACACACTTGTTTGTATGTACAGTACATTAGGGTAGCATTGGTATGGGTCGCAGATGGCATCCTACTCCAACCCTTGCTCCACCCTTCCTCTAAACAAGCCCTACTGAGCCCCCTAAAGGCAATGGCTATCCTGAGGCGCCTTTTCTATTGAACGAGCATCGCATTATACCTGGGTTCTTCGCATTGGCATCGAGAGATATATCGTGAAAATATTCACAATTGGTTTATCCCATCTGGAGGTGTAAAAGTGACAAGCATAATCCAGTTTGTGCTCTCGGTTAGGACCTCGTCTTTGCTGGACTATGACGAGACTTACTGAGATAAGAACTACTTTCCACATAACGTTTCCACACACAGTCTTCGAGTGCAGATTTCTACGCCGCAGCTATTGTTAGCCTCGTTCTCATGAGACCAAGCTTCAAATTAATTATTCGGAAGTGGAAAACTGTTACAATTCTAAAGAGAAGGGAGTAGAGTAAAAATAATGGAATTAACACAGGGTCCATTTCAAACTGTAGAAAAGAACAGATTACCTGTAAGCAATTCCTTTGTGGAACACGTGAGAATATCGCTTTAGCCAATGGCGTGCATTCTCTATCTGCACTGAATGATTAAAATAGATATTTATGTGTCGGGCTTCCCTCGTGTCGACAGGAAAGTCTACCTTTTGTTTTCGCTGGATTGCCAAATGTTAGAAATGATAGCATATATGGGATTTGATTGAAGAGGGCCTAGGAGGTAGAGGTAATGTCTCTTATTTTTGCGGTGGGACCCTTGTGCTGTGTTACCAGAACATATTGCTGAGGCTTGCTTTAATAAATGAGGGGACAATGTAATGGGGTCAGAGCTAAAAATTGGTTGATACTTCCAATTCATCAATCAGAAGAATTAGGACCTTAGGGCGGATTATTAAGTATTAAGGAGGTATGACTGTTTTCCTGTGGCCCTCCAAAGTGGTGTCTGAAGTAGGTGATGTGTGATATACTGAGCCATTGAGTCCTTGTATTGCTGCAAGTGCCAAAGAAAGAGGCTTCATAACCCATAGTAGCGCAATCAAATTGTATAATTCATACTAAGTAATATTTATGAAACATTTCTCAGATTTAGATTACTGTTAATGCCCGCATTAAGGAACTGATAATATTCTCAAACTCGTTTTATGCCGTTTGTATGCAATTTTTCATTGGAAAGTTTGCCAGGGTAAGGACACCATTAAATAAACTGAGCTGTAGTAACTACTGGGACGATGGTGGCTGGGACGTGGATGAGGACGGTGGATTTATGATATCGGATATGTGTTTAATGAGCGTTGCCTTTGTAAGATAAGAGTGGGGTTATGCAGGTCAATGTCTACTTGGGCCTATATGAAGATGCTTGAATGTCATTAGGATATAATGCAACTTGTAATGAGCTAAACTAGCTATGACTGTCCCACTTATAACCAAATATGCTCAGCAATAAATATTGATAAATACAGTGATTGAAAGTCACTAGATTCTACCCAGAGGTTAGGTTCTAAAGCATCATTTGTCACGAATTGATCAAAACGTCATACAGCATTCAAGACTGACATCCTTTTTTTTACTTATATAACGTATGCTTTTTCAAATTAGTTTTTGATATGTAACATCGGTCAGAATTGTAAAGTGTAATGTCCGTCAGAATTCTTAAGTGTATGTATTCAAATCACTGTCACTTTGATAACATTTTCAGACATGTTATTTCAAAAATTGTATTTTGAGAAAACAAAAGGAATATTTTTGACTATACATAAAGTATATAATCATTTCTACAGTAGCCTTTCGTGCTCTACAATGTCAGCAGGTGTGGGCGATTTTATGTGCATAACTGTCCATATTCATATTTTGATTGTAAAAGAAAACCAGTCATTAAAACTGGTGTATTTTTTTTTCATATTGAATAGTTTCTTCTATATAAGAATATTTTGATCTACTGAAATGAATTTTTGAATGCTCTTTTGTGTCATTTTAGTTTGCAGTTGAGCACGAGAAGCCGAGAATGTTTCTCTAACCTGTGTCTGATTTCTATATGAACCTTTCCAGACTGAAATTGACATGCAATCTCTTCTATTTCTCTATGCCAGGTCTCACCGAACTGCAAAAGAAAGGTACGAGAGCCCTTTAATATGTTCCCACTCCTCGTGAGATGGCTCTTATAGTGTCCGGGGGGAAGAGCCATGTTCTCGTCGGTTTTATTTTCCTTTGTGTTTTCTTATTGTTTATTGAGGAACTTGGCTGGGAAGTCGGGATCCAAACCAATCAAAACTTCAGTACGTTGGGTTTGATCCAAAATGTCATATAATAGAAAATCCATGTTGAGGGGTTTCTATCCTGATTACTGCTTTATATTATTTTCTTATGTCTCTGGATGTCACCCCAATTACATGTATCAATGTATGTGAGAAATCTATTAGATTAAGATATGTTGGTATTGTGACTTCATATTGTGCAATACTAGAAGATATATAGACATTTGGTGTCATAGATGTTGCTGGCTACTATTTTGAAAAAGAAGTCAGTAAAACCTTGTACCCCAGTGTGCCCTACCCTGTAGACAATGTTTTTGGTGTTAAAAGTATTCCACATGTGTATTTTTCAATTTAAGCATGCTGTCATCAATCTAATGGCGCTTGATATGTTCCAGAACATTTTATCTAAATACCATTGTGCTTGAACGTTCAATAACCTCACAATATAAGCACACATCTTATATGCATTTTGTCACTCGCAACTATATCATATATAAACACCTAAACGTTACACCAATTGACATGAATGTAACACATTTCATAAACAGAACTAAAACTACAACGTTTGAATATGCTTGATAAGTTTTAGACCAATAACATGAAAAGAAACAACAACAAATTAAAACATTAAAGATTGGCAGGCATGTTACTAGTTGTGTGGAAACATATATATAATTATCTATTTATATACAATACAAGACATATGTGGCAGGTAAAGCATGCACCCTGGTCAGGTCAACCCTGTGTGAGGTGCTCAAGGCTAGGGGTTGAGCACACTACTACATTGTGTCACTTCCCTCTTAAGAGTGCCCGGTAGAAGGGTGCTGCTTACACGCTTATCTGCAATGACCACGTGTTGGAACGTATTTGTGTTGTCACACCTATGAATAGATAGATGTCTCTGACCTAACACACATTACAGGTGTGTGAAGTACGTTGACCTACAAGGAAGGCAACAGCGGGTGATGTGTAACGTCCAGAGTCGGATGTCATGATAGATATGATCTACCACACCTGAGCCTTTGTGTAAGGGGTACCAACATGCTTCCTCGCACACCCCCATTCTCTTCTGGTCATTCTCATTGTTAAAGGATGTTTAGGGAAGTAGTTGTGTGTGAGTTGGCTGAGCGAGAGGTGAGGGATGACTACGTGTCCCGGTCAGGTAATGGTGCCCTCCCGCCATTCTCTCCTCTCACGGCTCCTGGCTCACCTATCCATCTCGCACGACTCACGTACATTTTCATTAGTTAACCTGCAGGGACCTTCTGGGCTTCCTCCAAAATGGCCACCTCCTCCTGAGAGTTCATGTCAGAACTATCATTTTAGACATCTTTCCTCCATATGTGTCGCTGTCCAAGTATTTACAAAATGTCTAGATGAAGATTCTTCTACAAACCCATTGTATTCTTAATTTCCTGAAGTGTGACCCTACTTGGGACCTATTGTCACATGACCTAATTATATTCTGCCATGTGAGATAAAGGGTTCCCACTAGGTGGCGCCCACAGGCGTGAAATATGTGGCAAGTGTGACATACTGCAGCACCAAGTTTCCATAGCAACTACACACCTGACATTCCGTCATTTTGAAATGCTATTTGTGTGCCCTCTTCTGCAGCCTGTAGGTTATTGGATAGGATATTGCACAAACCTTGCGTGGACTGATGGGTAATCTCTGGTCAGAGGTCAAATATCCTCAAGGTTACAAAAAAACGTATAATCATAAAATCTTTAAAGTAAAACTCATCAAATCACCCGCTTCTCAAACATTTGCTATCCGAGCTATATGTGGGTGTTTGTTTTCAATGAAGTGGTCGTTAAGGGCCTGTATAATTGTGTCCCAGTTTGAGAACTGCTTTCCTGCAGTCTGAGGTGTGATGTACTGTGTTCGTTATTGGTGAAAATAGGACTATTTACAAGCAGGTAGAGGTGATGCAGTGGTGGTGATTCAGTGGCGGCGGTGTCGGTGGTGATGTGCCGATGTTGTGTCATTCTCTACTCTTGATGTCTGGTGAGAGGACAGTGACCGGATCTAGAGGCACAGCGCAGTGCTGCCACTCACACGGGCTAAGCACGCCACACATAAAGTGCCTCTTCATTCTGCAGTCCCGCGACCACAGCCATTGACCCCTGCGGGATGCCATTTGAATACTTTTCCTTTAATCTACAAACTTGCTGTCTCTCACTTTCCTTTATGAAGAGGACCTGCCTAACACCCTCATAAATTAACTCTGAGATTGAGTCAATTTTTGAGACTGTGCAACAAAATGTTGGGTGGTAGAGTATTTGGCTTTGTGTTTAACCACTGCAATGATAATGATGCCCCATACAAAGTATCCTTGAGACTGCATGGAGAAAATATTTCGGAGGCAAGGAGGTATTATAGTTCATTTCACTCTTCCGATGTCCTGATTATGAAGTCTATCTATTTATGGGTCTTGATGCTACTTTCCATAACTCTATTCCATCCTTTGAAGTTGGTTTTCAATACTTGTCAAATGCAGCACATATTGTGGTTAGAGTAATAAGCAAAGAGGTCCTACAATTTCCAAAAGGAGCGCGGTCATTTATGCAAAGAGTAGGATTGATCACTGGTTCCGTGTCAGGCGACTTACAACTTATCAATACTGTATTCATCCGCGTGGCCACCATAGATTGATCTTCCCGTTTCAAAAAGTAATAGAGGAAATAGTTCCCTTTTCGTTCACGATTCAGGCTGAATTGGGGAAGGAGCATAACCTGGAATTTGCCCAATATTGCCTACTAGAGAGATTTGGACATTCAGAATGTTATGAGAGCTCTTACTGTTTGATAGATACCCAAGCTCCAGGGCCGGCTGATCGCCGTGAGGACCAGGCAGACATTGGATATGAGATGTCCATACATGGGATTCTATTGCACGCCCTCGTAACCAACTCTAGTAAATGGGATTGCGATACAGCAATGTGTGCTGGTAAACTCCGACAAACTACCTACCACTTTTTGATATGTGACTAATACATGCGTAGATGGATGTGTAAGATGACCTACATATAGGTTGGCGTAAGAGTTACCGGATGCTAACTTGGGCTTTATATCCATTTTATGCGTGCACATGCCATTGGTTTAGTTTATCGGCCTGCTCTCGAAATGGGGTACATATTTCTCTGACACCTATTTCCTCCGAATACATTTTGCATTCTGTGTAAAGGGAATCCCACGATGCAGGATGAGGTCTTTCCTTCTGATTTTGATGAAATGCCCACATTTCTTGCTTGACTCTTTGCTTTTCTGCAAAAATCATCCTTTACATAATAGTTCACATCTCTCACAGCATAACAAGTAGGTCATCTGTGAAGCTCTCATCTAGTGTCTGATTCTTATGAGATAAATGTGTGGCCCTGTTTGGCAGCTCTGTCTGTGATCAGTATCACATGTAGCATATCCCAGTGGTTTACACGCTTCTCTTATCATTCCAAATTCATCACCTGTAACCGCTCCCAAAGCGCTTGATATTTGAGATTCACTCCACAATCATTAAAAGCCCAAAGGTACCACTTGGTACACGTTTAATATCTCTTTCATTTTTCTTTTAACAGACAATAAACTTTCTGCATCTTGACACATAGTGATATGAAGCAGACTATGTCTGTATTTTCTCTCAGTGGTTATGTGGTCCTCCTCATCGTGTTGTCAGCCTCTAATCAGGGCCAGATACAGAGAACTACTGACCGAGAACATCTCAACATTGATAACACATGAATCATAGAGACAATGCAGGTAACAGGACCTATCCTTCAACGAGCCAAAGATAACAGAAATGGCGTTAAACATACGCTTCTCAGTATTTTCCTTCGTTGGTTTGGTACAGATGATTTCACTGTAAATATGACAGAAGGACCGGATTATAAAGAGGAGTTATGAAAGACAGATTCCAAATTAGACAGATTCCAAATTAATTGATCTGGATTGCGTATTCTGCCAAATGAAATGAAATATGCTCAAGTAAATTGCTGTTGAGAAGATTAATACTGACACACACAGCAGAAGATACCAAATAAATTTGGGTATATATATTTCATTTTCCAAGAGGCACGAACGTTCAGGGTTTTTCTTTGGTGTCTGGTTTATTCAGTAGGAAAAAGTTAAAAAGGAAGGTGTTTCACACCTAGACATTAATGACACATTTATGTCTTAGGCAGATCTATTGGCGTTCCTGCCCTCAGCAGACGAACATAAATGATAGCATAAAACCCGCGAATATAAGACGCTGCCGCATTGAAAGGTCACGTGACCAAATGTGTCTGACAGGCCCACGTGCCGGTATTCCACGAGATCAGACTGCAGGCCATTTCTGCTCCCTGAAATCTCCTCGTGTTCCCAGATTCCTTGTCATTGGTGATGACAAAATGTCTCTCATTTCCCTTCCTCTCAGATCAGGGGTCTGTGGAGAACTTGTAATTCTATCACATGTGTGGGCACCAAAGTGGCTAAATATTCTTCATCTTGAGTATATAACACATTGTTGATTGATATCACATTATTACGCTTAGAATGGCATCAATGCACGATATGTTTTCATGATAGTGATCGTTCAAAGCTGAGCATGGATATATAAAGGATTCGGGACATGCGCACCTTCATGGGACAATTAGCTTGCTAACATGATGGTGATAGGCGCTCAATTAACGCAATAAACCCGGCCACACTTTAATGTCTTACTGGCCACAACATACATGACTGCTAACCCCATACTGCACAATAAATCTGCTCCCGTCAGGCCCTCTCCAGATGAAAGTGTCTCCTGGTGTATGAAGGGTTTGGCGTACAAATTATGAAAGAGTCTTGTGGGCTATGAAGTATGTACCGTCACACGTCGGGGCGGGTCTGCAGAAGTCAGGCCGGATTCTCTACCTCGCCGGTCGATATATTGCTTATAGTTGAGACCACTGCGCTGATTTATACAAGTTGTTGAGGTCATGGACGCCGGCCAACGCCACAATCTTATGGAATGCCTTGCCTAGTTGAGTAAATAAGTCTTGCTTGTAAATCTTATACAAGTTCTACTTTACATTTATGAATCGTGTTCCCTTTATACACTTGTTGAGCCCGTGACAATTTAAAAAAATAGAAAAAATGTTGTTGCGAGTGTCCTTGGGTTATTTCCAATTGAAATGTTGACCTTAGATATTATACATACAAGCAATATCTGATCTACTTGTAAATCATCACATGCTTACATAACGCTCCATTTTGATTCCTCATTATACCGGATGGGTAAGTCTTTATTACCCATGGGTGGCTGTATCACTGACTGGTACCCTTCTCTGTGATGTGCAAGTGGCCTCATAGTAAGGACATCTCCTTCGGGAACTGGGGCCAGTCAAGCTTGTCTAATCTAAACCCCTGTGAATGTCAGATCGTGTTTGATACAGACCAAGCGAGTTCCCCTCCAGGAACCTGTGCTTACCCTCCTCCATTTAAGAAGAGTTCTCTGTAAATTGCGATATCGCCACAGAGATATCGCCCCTTCAGACCAAATACTCACAAAGATAAGAAATCATCAAAGAATCGATGTGTTGTTCGATACCAAAGTTGCTTGAGTCTTAAATCTTGACTTCACGAGGATAGAAATGTCATGATGGAATAAATCATTGGGTAGCAACATGTCAGCAACAATCTACATTGAATCAGGCATGGTCAACATGTTGGATGGCCCATTATCCCATAAATTGGGTTCTACTAGAAACATCCTCGAGACAATTACTTCTTTAAATGAGATCTGTTCCAAACAACTGGCCTGACTGAATATCTTCGTTCTCAATTTGATCAGAGAAAGGTGGGGATTGTTGCTACGTAGTCAGTCCTTTTAAAGCTTGGTCTCAAGCCAGATTTTTTGTCTCTCGTATAATATTAAGAAATGCATCAGGACCCCGCTTTTTTTATTTGGCGTTCTGAACCAATTGGCAGGGTTGGTAGGAAATGAAGATTTAATTGGTTTTATGGAACTCGTACACCGGTGCGTGGTTGTGAGGTCGGTAAGATGTTAGCTTCAGGGATCATGCAGACATTAGGTCTATTTTCCACAAGTATCAATGTCTGTTTACATTGAACATGTGGTGTATCAGATAATTATAGAGCCAAATTACACTTCTGCATGTAAAAGTATAGTTTATTCTTTCTTTCTTATCTGCAGCCTTTTAGATATTGGACCCAGGCTTCTTGATATTGGATCCCCATACATCAACCGTAGTATTGAGTCATTTTCCGTGGCACTTTGCAATATGCACGCATTTGTACTAAAAATAAAACAAATGATTAGCTCTGTGTCAAGTGTCTTCAACTGCATCTGGATAGTTTCTGTAAAAGGTTTGTTCGTTACCTGAACTTTAAAAAGGACCAGTTCAAAGTCAGTAATATTAAAGTATTCATTTGCTAAGAACTCTTAATGAAAAATAATCCACATCAATTGATATATAAATGTTAAAATAATTGAAAGGAATTTGAAGGTCTTGGATGTTTGTTGGTCCTCTTCTCAGCAAGGTTTTATTGTAAATTCTTATGGTTCTACCTGCCAGCACTTTCTACTGGCATCCCTGGTGGTTCTTATTTTGGGTTATTTTCTGGTTCAATTCCACTGATATTTGCCATTTCCAAGCCACTGGTATCATCCTATCGATTGATTCGATTGGGATATGCATCATTCTAACATCATTTCAGTCATTTTATTCTTCAAGACCTTCTTGAAGAATATATAATGCTGTCTCACTGAATTGCCATGTCGCAGGTCCTTGACATGACAACTCACCCAGTCACAGATATACAATAACAATGGGCCAGTTGACCCACGGGCCTCATCTCAAATGAAACATCGTCGGAAATTCTTTTAATAATTAGTTCAGAGTGAATGAGAGTGAATGAGATTAAAATAGACACGATTGTTTTACTAAAATACAATACCGAAACAAAGTGAAGATTAATGTAACTGCATCATCCGACATATCAATTTAAAATATGATCTATCACGCACTTTACAAGCTCATTTATCGTCATCATTGCGTGCTTAAGCGTTTTTTCTTTAAATTATTCACCATTTTACTTTTTGTCCTTGTAAACCACAGATGACCTGTAGAGTCATTTAAACAGAATAAAATGACATGATTTGAGTCTCATTCACATATTTTTGATATTACTGCTGTTTGATGAAGAATTTATTCATTGGTGCAATAATGAAGTACCTTTGACGTGGTACATATGTGAAGGTATATATGTGAAGCTTTGGCCAGTCATATACAGTTAAGTAAAGTTTGGCAAGATGAGGCATGGATTAGCAGTTAGTTTTAAGCATTGACAGATCATCCGCTTTTACATCTCCGAGGTGGCAGCTATTTGCCAGTAGAATGAGGTATATATTTAGAAAAGCTCCATAGGATAAAACCTACTCAGTCTTGGTGAAGAATGGATCGCATATACATTATCCTGACATCAACAAGATTGATTTAGTTTGAACAGGAAAGTGCTTTTTATATTTCCAATTTCACTTGTCATTGGCTCCTTTTAACAGCTTTAATGAAGTACCAGAAATGTTGCCATAGTTTCAAGAAAGCGTAATTCCCTTTTTATATAAATATACTATGAATTTAAAAAAAAACATATTCATATCCTGTCCTAGTTTTTGTGTGTGACACTTATATAAATGTAATCGAATGAAGTGAACGGAACAGTAAATTAATTGCAAGCATGTAAGTCATCATGATTTATTAACATAACCCCTGGGACAACTGCAACACATAATGTGACAAGCCTGATGTATTATAAAGTGATATGCCACCGTCAACTACACCATGTTATCCAACAGAATACAATCAGTGAATAATATGCAGCTACATGAGATTTGTATCAAGGATATCGTTCATTTAATTGTGATATATCCCAGTTTGTGTTTGGTGGCTGTGCCAGCGAGGCATCGGGGGAGGGATGGCAAGACGGATAGAGGAAACCCACATGGATACATCCTCACTTCGGGGGACATGCTACCTCAAACTGATGCCCAGCTTCGCATTACACAACACTTTTTCCCAAACTGAACTTGCGCCAACATGACAAATCGACCATTTGATAGTGCCATTTAATAGCGCTATTGAAAATATATTTCTCTTGTATGTTATATATGTGAGGTACTCTGGAGGACAGAGTGTGATAGATTATTATTAGACTACTCTGAGTGATGGAATGGTACATTGATGTGATATAACTTAATGGTTGGCTAAATGTTGGCATTGATGTGAGGAGCGACATGTAAGTGATGCATACATGGGATACGTGTAGACTATGTGTTAATACAGGAGGTGGCAGGTGAGGCAAACTCACATCCATCACTCACACATATCATAAACACACCGATGACATTATCATAACTTTGCATTATGCACACACCACAATCTATGACAATGTTGAGACATAGCTTGCTCAGCAAAAACACAGACCAAACTACCTACTTAGTAAAGGATGATATCTCTAACCAGATATACTTCCTGCTGTCAACTTACTTACTCCCCCCTGAGTCAGCATAAACCATTCTTATATAAACACTGATGAACATCTCTGATATATGTTTGAAAAGCCTACAGTATAATAAAACCTCACGTTGGATTGAACATGAAAGTTGATGTGCTCATTTCGAATAAAGGATTTGATGGGGATTTCATATATTACGTATCTTCAGAATCAAATACCTTTGAAGTATAACAGTGATTATAGGTGTTTTTGTTTGTCCAATTACACAGTTTCTTTTAATGTGAATAAAACCCTCCTGTTATATTCTCTTCGTATTCTTTCCGACTTGACAGGTTCCTCACGATAATCAAGTTAAGTTGTCTTAAAGTCCTGTGATGCTAGATTATATATATGAAACACATAGAAGTGACCCTTCTCGTACGTATATTATGCCATACGATAACGTATTTAAAGACCTCGTGTAAAATTGGGTTTAAGGTTAATTTTCTTTGCATTATTGAGGTAATATGATATTTTTGTCAAATTCGTATTATCACGTAATTACCCTTCTATTTTAATTCCTGTGAAAGCCGATATCATAATGGTGATGCAAGCCTATGACCATCAAATAATAAAATGGGCACATACTCTCAGAGATGTCGGTTCAGAGATAATGCCAATAACTAATTTTCTCTCAAATTGCCCGTATTCAACCATAATCAATGTCAACAGACACGCAATGCTCTGTTTGTCTGTCATGATTTGTGAATAAGAATACACAGGAATTTACAATGAAGAGAGAAATACGACAATCATGGAGAAGTGACATCTGTGTATTAGTACCAAGATATCTATTCAAATAGATTATATGGAGAAAATACATACAAAATTACAAATCATGACGAGGAGTATTCTTTCCTAGGTCATAAAACACCGATCACAACAGAAGAGCCGTCCTTCTACTTTGTACATAAATTAAACTCTTAGATGATATAAATAATAGTATTGGTCGTAGCTTGGAAAATAGGACAAATAGATGATATTTAACATTGCCATATTATTTTAATGGGAGATATGTGCAGAATGCCATTCTTGAGGGCCCAGAGATAGCAGGACATGTTGTTAAGGTTGTCGGACAGGTGGCGCTTCAGTACTGCAAGTGGCAGTGAAACGCCCAACATATCACCTTGTATTAGTCCGCCGGAAAAAAATGTGCGCGTCCTAGATAGGTAAAATGGTGAGAGCATCCATCATGTTAAATTTGTGCTCCTCCACAGGAGGATGTAGTACCTCCCGCAGACGATGTCTAGCGCTCTGGTGTACCTGAGGCGCTCCAGAAGTTCTATCATTTCTATATTATAGGCTTCGTGGAGAGTGTTTTAGAATGCAACCTCTTGGTGCCCGGAGGTTCTGAGTAGGAGTGAGCTGAACAAAAAAAACATAATGAAACATGAAATATATATTCTTAATGCCGTCTCAATTCCACGTCTCATCAACTAGAAAGATACTGTCACACGTGTGTGCCTGATTAGCTGCAAAGATTTAGCCTCAATGGAATGATAGAAAGCGTTATTGTAAATTTTAAGCTGGATCTTGGAGAGTACTTTGGCAATAGAAATCATCACTATTAACTTTGCATATGAATGTTCAATAAAACTTCCAATAATGTGAACTGAGAATTGGGAGGTATTTATGGAGATGTGTATTTTTGTCCGCGGCCTAAGATGTTGACTTGGAGGGCATGCTGACAGCATTCACTCGTTTCATAATAGCAGTCTAAGAACTGCGGTGTTTGGAATTCTTGTCTCAGTGTCTACACATTCAGTTAATAAGCAATTAATAAGTCAGTTATGCATGAAACACACAGTCTTTATTCGTTATGCA
Source organism: Amphiduros pacificus (assembly GCA_949316495.1). Lineage (NCBI taxonomy): Eukaryota > Metazoa > Annelida > Polychaeta > Phyllodocida > Hesionidae > Amphiduros > Amphiduros pacificus. Next base: position 16,106,878 of record OX439004.1, on the reverse strand, counting down.
TTGATCTATTGCCTATTATATGGGGAAATGTTTTTCCTCGCATGTGGTTCGATGGAAGTGGCTTGAGTACTATTACTGAACAGCGAAGGTAAAGGGACCCGCCACACTACATAACATGATCTATTGGCAATGTATGAGTTTGGCTCTAATGACAGAGAGTTTTTCGGATATACCTTCCCCTTTACTAGTTACCCCCTTGTTACTCAATCAGATACATGGCTCACGTACATAGCCCCCTTGTTGACAGGGTGCATGGTCTATGCTTGGGAACGGATAGGAGTGTTAGTGCTCAGGCGGGCCGTACTCATGAAATAAGACACATGTTTGTGAATGTTCAGGTAGGACAGCGCATCTCTTCAGTGCTGACAAGTGGGAATGTTCAGGTAGAACAGAGGACCTCACTAGTACTGACAAGTGGGAATGTTCAGACAAGAGAGAGGACCTCATCAGTACTGACAAATGAGAATGTTCAGATAGAGCAGGGGACCTCAACAATACTGGCAAGTGGGAACGTTCAGATAACACAAATAATCTTACCAGTACTGACAAGTGAGAATATTCAGATAGGGCAAAGAATCTCACCAGTAATGAGAAGTGAGAATATTCAGATAGGGCAAAGAATCTCACCAGTCCTGAGAAGTGAGAATATTCAGATAGGGCAAAGAATCTCACCAGTACTGAGAAGTGGGAATGTTCAGAAATGACAGAAGACCTCAACAGTACTGAGAGCAGTGACTTCTGAGTTAGGACATAGAATGTCACAATTGTTGACAGAAACTCATCAGCATGTTCTCTGATATAGGGTAGAGGTAGTGAAGATTGTAGCATTCTGCAGTGGGTCGGCCGTGGTGGTGCGGCGACGCTAACACATACCTGGATACATACACCAGTCCTCACAAATGTCCCAGTCCTTCCTGGCATTCACATTCTCTGTCCCTGTGCCACTACATGGAAAACCTAACAAAAGTGACACAATATGTCGGTAGAGTGTTATCCTTGAGGGATTATGCGATACACTTTGTACATATAAATAAGGCTGTTGTTGTTTGGTGGTATGTTGTCGTGCTTTGAGCTGTTGAGTGATACACATCTTCACTGTGATTAGCAAGTCTCTTGTCAGCAAATATCCCTCACAAGAATATCCTAGGTGACGAAAACATCATAATTGCAGATTTATTAGGTTGTTTTGTGGAGGTTGGTGGAATATTTGGAGCATCTCGTGCTTGACATAATCCATGCTGTACCATTCATAAGAAAACAGGACATGGTTCTCAAAACAGCATAGTTGTTTGTCCCTCAAAGACGTTATTTTGAATAATGCACAAAAACAGCAAAGTGTAATAACGTTTAGGCATGCAATACTGTATATAGGTCTAGTTATTTTTTCATTAAACGCATGATAAAGTCATTGAAACCTGCAACAAAACAGCGTATTTTAGAAGACGGTCTTGCCTAGAAGCCTTGATCAAGCTTAATAACCAGAGAAAGTCAACTCCAAGAGAAGGTCAAGCAGATCGATAATCTTCATTTGAGATAGTGATTGTCTGTTCATGTGTTAATTAAAGTGGCAAACAGTGAAACTGAATGCCAAGCCAGTCGACTGTGCACGATGCGCATTGGGTATATAAAGGAAGTGTACTAAGATGGTATGGATCTGCTGAGCACGCATCTTTAGAAAGGCACAAAAATGGAAAACAGAAAACAGCCCATTCTAGTGTGGTTTTGAATGAGACGAAATGAAAAAGGCAGTTCTGTAGTTTGCAATACGATCACGAAGAAACAAAGGATCATATTATTATTGAAATGTGATATTCAATCCAATATAGAAAGCATTGTTACCATGAGAACAATGATATGACACACTATACAGTATTGGATAGCTTGCACAATATGGATTTGTTGTTATATTTTGCCATAGTGCCTACTCAATCCTGATATTTAAGATTTACTTCCACAATCTGTCCTCAAAGTTTACGATCAAGGCAAATTTACATAAAATATCTTAAAGGCACATAAATGTGGTAGGTCAAAAGAGGGAATGATAATCTTACTACACCACCTGCAGTGTGTGAAATACAATTACTCTACAGACTGGCTTCTATGTGTCTAGGGTTTACCAAGGTATGAGTCTGCAAATATTGGTTTAACATCTCGCACGTTAAATTTTCTTTTAGACAATCCAACACGTCGTGGATTGTTAGAGTTTGAAGCGCACTTTGTTATTAGAGAAAACATTGTGAGAAAATTGGGCTTATTAGATTTGCACTAAGAGGAAAAAAATCAGATTTCAGAATGGTTAGCCTGATAAGTGGAGCTATGTTTATTTGTCCTTGCCCTTTGTCCTTAACACATCATAGAAATTTGATATTCTTAAGTATCTACTCTGAGTGTTTAGAGAGCGATTCCTTGCATTATTTGCATAGATAGTTTTAAACCATTTCAGCTTAATATTTTTAATTAGATGATGATGCACTTATGTATATTTCAAGGTGCTAAAAATCAGTAAAAAGGAATATCGTTTTGTCCTTATTGCCAGTTCCAAATTAATCCATTAAGATATGTGGTTGATATATCGATACAGGTATTGAATCAGATGCATATTGATTTGATCTGATGTTCCTTTAGTACAACATTGTTCCGTTAATATGCAAGATAAGTTCATATCAAGGTGTCTCCAAGGCTACCTTTTGCAAGGACAGATTAGTATATATCAAGGTCACATGGAACGTTTATATGATTTAAAATCAGTATAAATTAGGAGCCACTATCACAAAACAGAAAAAGGAGGATCATCGGGTGCAGCAAGGTTGCCCCAAACTCTTCTGTAACAGCTAAGTGAGGCCTGATTTATCAGGTATTTACTGTGGTGTACAGAGGGACGAGTTTGCCTCTAATGAGTGCCCCATGTCACACTGATAAGCCCGCTCAGGCGTTATTCTCACCATCAAACTTCCATTCAGTGATGGTCAAATGGTCACTCAGCAATGGTCAAATGGTCACTCAGCAATGGTCAAATGTCCGGGGCAGACATTAATGTGTAGACGGGCATTAGGGGTTCTCATTTAGGAAACCCTGTCATGTCCTTTGGTAATGACCCGATGTATTGCTAGAATCTTAAGTGTGACAATTTGCATGTGATCAATACAAAATACGACATTCAACCATCCTTTGTTATATCTATAAGAATGGTATCGGTATATCAGGTGGTGCTTACCCTGTAGCGCCTAAGCCTTTGGCAGATTAATATAATCATGAGACATGTTTCCCAATTCGGAGAAATGCCTCAGCTTGTATGTCTAGCAGGTTCCACCCTTGGGGAGCTTCATCTGCAATGTGGATATTTTTTGCTAAGATTTACAGTCCCCGTGTTGCCAGAGGGTGCTACGATAGACGTGACCCAGCCGGCACCTCCCCGCACACTCTGACCCAGCCATGTACCCCGCCCTGGTCCCACGAGGCACAAGTCTCCCTCCCAACCCACAGCTTTGCATTAGGCCAATGAACTTAGCTTTATATTTGCACAGGTGTTCGTGATTATATTTAGGAAAATCTGAACAGCGATAGCCTTTATTGTAGTAATGTTGCCCCGAAGCTACGTTTGTTCCCCCGTATCTGTGCAGATATATACCACATGAAAGAAGAAAAAAAGAGCTAATTTGATTATTTTGTGCGGATATCCACTTAAGAATATTCAGGCCTCGGTATCATATAAGTACATATGAGATATGGTATGATTAATTAGTAAACAAAAGAAAACAGTTGCACAGCGTAGATGATGTTTTATTTCTATTATGACATGAGATGCTGTATTACGTGTATATCGTCCACCTAATCCGAGTGAAGGCTTTCCAGGCAAGTCCTGCCATGAACAATGCCCACCTCATCATATATCATACGACACTTGATACCCACCACAAATATGATGTGGCATTGTATGCTAATGAGTATCAATATTAAAAGGCCATGTATATTTCTGAGATGAATTCGGCTTTCACTAAAAATACCTTTTGTTGATGAAATAGCGGCAAGGTATGATACATGTATGCATAAAGCTATATCGAGCCAACCTTATAATCCCAATATAATATTGTATAATATCGGATGTGATCTCTAATACCTCTTATACATATCTTGGAGTGATCTGCATCAAAAGGTGGCCCTTTTTGGGGCGGTCCTGGCTAATCAAGTTCCCAACTTTGCCAGTTTGTCCGTCTAATAGTATGCAGTAAGCTTACCCATTACGAATCTAAAGAAAAGAATAAGTGTGGTGGATACCGAAACAAGCAGAGACAGTGCCTTGGATGTCGCACATTGCTACAGCTCTTAAATCAATCAGAAAGTCTAATTTTAGCTTAAACAGTGGCTAAAACATCCCTTAAGACAATATGTTAGTGTACGTGTGAGAAGAAATGCTAAAAGTAGCCACTGGCGTATCTACCTACTCTTTTTAAGTGTCTGAATTTAATGGCCTTTGTTCACCGAATCTGCTGCTTATTCTGAGCTTATTGTGTCCAGCTAGGATGTCTCAAATAGTTCCTTTGTCATGACCAGTAACAACAAAGTCAGGGATGGAATTGCCCAGGACAGACACATGATGTGTATTGTCAGTCGTTTCCTGGCATTTTATTCGCACATCACAGCAGAGACCTCTACTTCCTTGGTTCACAGCTGGACAAGGACACAAATGTGTGCAGTGAAAAAACTGCTGCGCCAGCATTTCTGCTGCTTTCATAGCGCGCCGGGGAGTTTAATGGGGACGTTGCCTTTTCCCCCTAACACAACTAAGAGCAGTTAATGAAATTAATTCTCCCAAATTGCCCTTGTTGCCCACATTCCATATTGCGAGTAGGACCGAGAGCTGTAGTGATAAACCGCTTGGAGAGTATGCAGTATTCTGTTAGAGGACATGGCTCACTGGCGTCTCTAAGGATTAAGTAGTTTCATTATGGCAGGACAAAAGGTTAACCATCTTTCACACACCTACATACATGTATAAGATATTACTTATTTCCTAAAACAGGTGCACTATATGATCATGAAAATGTCAGTCAGTCCGGGCAAAACAAAACATAAGAACCTCGTGTCACATTAAATTGGGTGGGCCAAGTGACCCTGGCATGCACAGGTCATTAAGAGCCATGATCACAGGAAATGAAAATAGATTACAGGCTTAGGTAGCTCAGTAAACAATCTTAATGGCAAATGGTTGCGAGGAACAAGCCTTCTTGTAGGCATGCTTTGTGAAATCCCCCTATGTATAATGCATGTTTTATTTTAGTACAGACAATTGGCGTGAAATAGTCCAGATTGTATTATTGAAAACTAGAAAGATAATTGAAAAAGTATATCAGATTCTAAATGATTTTATGCACAATTAAAGGTAAACTAAAAGAAGTTTGGGTCATGCAAAGAGGTTTGCTTATGAAAAGAATATCTACAACAGAGTAAATATTTACTGCCTCATATAGCATCGAAGCAAACAATACATATCATAGATGTCAGCGGTACATAGAATTTGTTTTCTACATTTTCGCTGATGAAGAAAGACTGAGCAAATTATTGCAGCAATGTTTACCATCCATTCACTTCGTAGTTAGAGTGATCGGCATGGTATAGAATCATATCATAAAGGTCAGCATCAAATAGAACAGAATTCAGCAACACACAGCTTCAAATCTAGCAAGGTCAGCAATACACAGATCTCCTGCTCTACGTTTTCGTTGTTTAAGAGAAAATCGGTAACCTTTGCAGTAATATAAGGCAGCATAAATGTCACCCACTACTTGTCATTGCATGGTGAATCATATACATATCATAGAAGTAAGCATCACATGACACAGAACTCAGGAACACAGGAAGAATCAAATTTAGACCTACATGGCATAGAATCAAACCAAACATATCAAATATAAAGCATTGAGTAACTCAGGGCTTAAGCACTGAGAAGCCAGGGGTAGTCATACAAAGCTTAGAGTGTTGCCTTATGATAGTCAAGTAGATAAGTCCATAAAAAGGCCATGTTTGTGCACTTTTGGAAACAAGCACCAAACTTGGCATGGTTATACATGGGATCATTGCGAATCATTCTGGATATAGAAACACTTTGGCAGCGCCCCCTGGTGGCCGGTGGCGCCACCTGTACTTTTACACTTTCTCAATTTGAAGTACCCTCAGAAAAAAAATCATAACTTCTTTAATATTTGAGATATTTCTATTCTGATTAAAGATTTAGAATGTAGGAAATATTCCCTAACAATTATTTAATGACAATAAACACATGCCATGCATATTTGATCTCCTGCTTTTACCATTTTCATAAATAAATGTAATTTATTTTCACGTTTGTCTTGAAATATTGAACTTAGTAACGTAAAATAATGCTTAAATGCTTTTTGGTTCATTAAATTAAATTTTTTGAATACATTTTAGAATCTAAAACTTCAATCAGAATATAAATTAGATTAATAGAAAAAAAGTTCTAAATTTTACAAAGAAGGTACTTTATTTGTCCCGTTTTTTCTGTACAATTATTCAATCATTTTTTTTTGTCTTTGTGTATGATGAAATGACCACAATGCGTAATATACTATTTGTAAAATATGTACCAGCCTCTGCTGATCCTGATCAGCAGATGTGTGTAGGATTGACCTACTTTTAAGGATCTTCTGAAATTGACCTACTTTTCCCAACTGACCCCAATTCCTAAAATAGACCCACATGGAATTTTGAAATCAGATTGGAATGTGATTGCAGGTAAGCATTTTTATTTATTCATGCTGATATTTCATGACCACATTTATTATCAATAACTGTTAAATGACATAGTTTTGATAACTGTATTGAATATGTATAATATTTCTGATGGGACTTTTGTTAATATTACAGAGAAGTTCTTCCTGGTACACAAACCCATTCTCATCATGGCAGATATTGATACAGAGCTGAATTGGAATCTGTGTGTTTTCTGCCAAGAGACAAACTCTGAAGAATTGGAGTGTCCTGCAAGATCTAAACGAAAAGACGTTGGCAAGGGCTATGAAACATTGGAAACAATTTTGACAGAATTTAATGAAGTAAAAGCCCTCCCTCCAAATATCAAAATTGAACTCTTCAAGTCTGAAATATTAGCTGAAAATAGTGCATCTTGGCAAAAGGCATGTCGTGTAAAATATAGCACAACATTGTTAAAACGTGTTCAGAAAAAAAGAAACAGTGCACCAGAACAAGAGGATAAGTTTGGACCAAGCGATAGAAAACTCATGAGGTCTTCTGTCAACTCTTTTATGCCTGAAAAATCATGCTTCTTTTGTGATAAATGCATCAAAGCTACAGACAGATACAAGCGTGCAGCTGAAACCAAAGGTATAGACACAAATGTGAATATATGCGCAAAGGATTTGCAGGATTCAAAGTTATTAATGAAATTAGCAGCCGGTGACATGGTTGCTACTGAGGCAGAATATCATGCAAATTGTTTGACTAATTTGTACAAACGACATTCAAAATATTTAGAAAAGTCAAATGCCAGTGTCTCATCCAATGATATACATGGCATAGTATTTGCAGAACTCATTACATACATTAAGGAAACTAGTCAAGAAGACAATCCCATATTCAAACTGGCAGACTTAACAAAGTTATATGAGGATAGATTAAAAATGCTAGGTCTGACTGATGAGAAGGTCCATAAGACAAGACTTAAGAGTAAAATTCTGGCTCATATTCCAGATCTATCATGTCACACCATCAGTCACAGCCAGGGTCAATCCATACATTTTATGTTTGAAAAGGATGTTGCAAAGCTTGTAGAAAATGCTGGAACAACAAAGGACTATGATATGGATGCTTTACAGATTGCAAAAGCTGCTTCAATTGTAAGGCGGGACATGTTTGAAACCCAGGAAACATTCACAGGTTCTTTTTCCCCAGATTGTCAGAGAATGGTCCCTGTGTCATTGAAAGCTTTAGTTGACATGGTTCTACAGGGTCCAAGCATAACAAATAAAACTAATTCCATCACTTCTGACCAGGCCTCTTCCACAATAACACAATTACTTATTTTGAACAGCATTAAGGAAGCAAGGAGGAAGTCAAAGCCATTGACACCAAGACATAGTACAAAACAAGAAACTCCCCTCCCCCTGTATGTTGGGCTAAAGATCCACACATTGACAAGGAGCAGAGATTTGGTGGAGATCATGTTTCAGCTTGGAATGAGTGTGTCATATGATCGTGTCTTGCAAGTTATTACCGATATGGCCAATGGTGTATGCAAACAGTTTGAGGCACAGCAAGTTGTTTGTCCTGCCAACTTAAAGCGCAAACTCTTTACTGTGGGGGTCATTGACAATGTTGATCATAACCCAAGCTCTACCACAGCTAAAGATTCCTTCCATGGAACAAGCATTTCTTTATTTCAGTTTCCAACAAAAGAAAACTCTGGAGAGGACATAGGCATTATGCAGACCATCCCTTCAACAGATCACAATACAAAGGTTGCACCTCTACCTTTAGCATACACAGATGTTCCCCCAGCATCACTCCCCACCAAAAAAATATTTGTCCCTAAGGTATTAGGACCTATAAGACCCCCAGAGGACAGATTACCAATCGCATTAAAAGATGAGCATCAGTGGTTTGACAGAGTGAAAGAACTTATTGGGAAGAGTGACCTGGAGAGAGATGACTACATTTCATGGGCTGCATTTCATGCATCACGGCAACATGGGGAGCTACCACAAATCACAATAAGTGCACTCCTACCTCTCTTCTATGAAAATGCCCATACGGTAGCAATGATGAAGCATGGCATGGATGTTGTACGAAAAGCAATCAACCATGTGTCTCCAGGACAGACACCAATTATAGTAGGAGATCAACCACTTTATGCTTTACTGAAGCAGATACAGTGGTGTTGGCCTGATTTGTATGGGGAACAGATGTACATAGTCATGTTGGGAGGGCTCCACATAGAGATGGCTGCTCTAAATGCCATTGGTACATGGTTGAAGGGTAGTGGATGGGTGGAAGCCTTGGTGTTGGCTGAGATAGCTAATGCTGGAACAGCAGACTCGTTCTTGAAGGTTGCGCATCTCACACGAACAAGGCATGCTCACCAGATAACAGCAGCATGCTTGTCCTTGCTTCTTGGCAGGGCATACCAACTATATAAAGCTGATCTGCCAGAGGGCCAGGAGAGCAAATCATTTGAATGTTGGGAACAGAATCGCATCGAAAACTGTCCCCATTTCCATTATTGGTGGCTCACACTGAAACTGCAGATGACAATCTTCTCATTTGTTAGAGCACAACGTGAGGGAGACATAATTCTGTTCACTGAAGCCTTATCTAAGCTAGTGCCATGGTTCTTTGCTTTGGACCACACAAATTATGCAAGATGGCTGCCTGTTTATGTTAGGGACCTCTCAACCATGGAAAGTAATCACCCTGAAATCCACAAAGAATTACAAAAAGGTCACATTTCCATTTACAAGACTCACTCTTTATTCTCTGGTATTGCATGGGACCAAGGCCATGAACAGAACAATAAAATTGTGAAGGGCACTGGTGGGGCTGTGGGACTGACAGAGAATCCTAGTGCTTTTCGTAGATGGATGATTTCAGGGCCTGAATTGGCCAGAGTCTTGTCCGAATTTGAGAAATCAAACAATGCAACCCCAGATGTTGGAAATAGTAGACATCATGAGCAAACCCCCTCTGTACAGAAGACATTTCAGAAACAGGTTTTAGCACTTCTATCCACATTTGAGGACCTGGGCAACCCATTCATTGAGGAAAGTCCTGACCTGCTGGTCCTTGATACCAAAGACATTCTGGATGAATCTGTTGCCAAAACTGTACAAGAAATTGTTGAATTAGGACAGGAGCAATATATACAATACACAGAAGAAAGACTTACCTCAACCTCAAAACCCATATCAGACACCATAAGTAAAAACAACCTTCCACTCTTTTTCAGGCCACAAAAGACACAGAAATCTAAATTACAGAGCACCATATCAAACCTACAAGATAATTGTGAACTCTTTTCCAGATTGTACATCTCATGTCAAACTCGAGCTATTAATATGGAAGATTTTTTTTGTCATGAGAATCAACCATTTCCACCATCACTTTCAGATCATGGGCAACTAAGAATGGGCAAGAAATCTGATCTTATACCATGTCTGGAGAGCTATGTACAGCCAACCAGAGATTCCCCAGAAGTTGACACAAAACTGTTTGATGGGGCTGCCATAGTACATTTTCTACTTCCAAAAACATCTTGCACATTTAAAGAATATGCTGATATGATCTTTTTGCCATTCATCCAGTCCCACCTTCAGACAGTGAAACGCTTAGACATCGTTTGGGATAGATATATTCCTGATAGTCTTAAATCTTCCACAAGGGAAAAGAGAGGGAAAGGAGAAAGGCGGAGAGTGACACCTTCAACAAAAATGCCAAAGAATTGGTCAAAATTCCTTTTGGTCAATGAGAATAAAGTGGAACTTTTCCAATTTCTGACACATGTCTTGATTGATAATCTGGAGACAGATAAGGAGGTGTATATCACTGATGGAGTAAATGTTCTCTGTACCAAACAGGTAGCAGATAATAATTGGTATGACTACATCATGCCATGTAACCATGAGGAGGCAGACTCTCGTCTAATCATCCATGCTGCTGATGCTGCTAGTAAGGATCAAAAAAAAATTTTGATCAGAACAGTAGATACAGATGTTGTTGTGCTGGCAACAGCATATGCAGAAAGATTAGGAGTAGATGAGATTTGGGTGGGATTTGGGACAAATACAAATTTTAGATATCTCCCTATACATGACATCTCAAGAGCAATAGGAGAACAAAAGGCCAAAGCACTCCCAGGATTCCATGCACTGACAGGCTGTGATACTGTTTCAGGTTTTGCTGGCAGAGGCAAAAAGACAGCGTGGGATGCTTGGAGATGTTTCCCAGAGGTCACAGATGCTTTTATGGAAATATCAACACCTCATAGCACCATGAGCCAGGAAAATTTGAATCTATTGGAGAGATTTGTCATCATTTGGTATGAGAGAACAAGTCAACATACAGACCTCAATGAAGCGAGAAAAGACTTGTTCATCAAAAGAGGGAAGCATCGCATTGAGACGCTTCCACCAACCAAAGCTGCCTTTGAGCAACATACCCGTCGAGCAGCTTTTCAGAGTGGACATGTGTGGGGCCAAAGTCTTGTTCCACAAATGATGCTTCCAAGTCCAGGAGAATGGGGATGGACAAAAAAGGATGACAAGTGGAATCCTTTCTGGACTGTGCTTCCAGAAGCTTCAAAAGGCTGCAGAGAACTGATAAAGTGTGCCTGTAAAAAAGCATGCAACAATCGTTGTGGTTGTACTCGTGCATCTCTGCCATGTGCCCCAATGTGTGATTGTGTCTGTAAAGATGATACCTAGCAAATTTTCTGCTGTACAGGTAGATACCAGTGATACTTATTCCATGGCATTATAATCGTAGGGAACATAAATATCATAAATAATGACAAGTTAGATTTTATATTTTACACATTGTTAAATATAGATACAGGATAAAATACGAAACTGAGAAAGTACCATTGTTGTAAATTGCATAACTTCTTTTCTGTTCAATCAATTTTCATTTTGAATGAAGTTTTAGATTCATAAGTGTAGTAACTAACTTTAATCTATTGAACAGAAAAACATATAAGCAATATTTTGTATCCTTATTTCCAATATTTCCAGGAAAACATGGACAAGAATTAAGATTTTTGGTAAAAAATGTTTACAAAGGAGATCAAATATGCATGGAATGTCTTTATTGTCATTAAATAATTGTTAGGGAATATTTCCTACATTCCAAATCTTGAATCAGAATAGAAATATCTCAAATATTAAAGAAGTTATGATTTTTTTTCTGAGGGTACTTCAAATTGAGAAAGTGTAAAAGTACAGGTGGCGCCACCGGCCACCAGGGGGCGCTGCCAAAGTGTTTCTATATCCAGAATGATTCGCAATGATCCAATGTACAACCATGCCAAGTTTGGTGCTTGTTTCCAAAAGTGCACAAACATTGGACTTATCTACCTGACTATGACTAGTTGACTAGAGGTAGCAAAGCATAGCATAGTTGAGTCATTTACTCCCTCGCGACTTCTCCAGTGAAGGAAGCAATATTTTGTTAGAGACATAATTTATGCATGACACCTTGATAGTTTCTTACCACACTGACTTATACCAGGGGGGCGAGGCCCATCACATCTGCTACATTCATTCGCGTGTAATTTATGTGACTTAGAGGCTCAACTGTCCCCTACATTTGGGCCCACATGATATACCTTCGCAATATGAAGACGTTGCCAGCTTGAAACTGCGGGATAATTACCTACGGTTTTTGTTTTGTATTTGATAAAGTATTTTTTATGAACACACCTGGTATTATTTACATAAGTTCCAATCTATTCTGATAAGTATATGATAAGCACCAGATGAAGCTGTAGTGAAGTAACTTTTATTTCAACGTTCCAAAGGTTATTGCTTTTTATATCATGCCTGTGTCGTTCTGTAAAATGGCATGAACCGTAGATCTATAACATGACAAAAACTTGTCCTGCGCAGTAAATGGCCCACATTAACCCTTGTATCATTGCATCACAATAAAGCCCAGTGAAACAAGAGGGATGCGTGCTTTGCTGTGAAAGATGGGGTGGAGTAGGGGCACATGTCCCACCATTCAGCTTTATAAATAGATTCTCTACACACCCAGTATGAGGCCTCACAGCATATTATCTACTAGTAATTTTTGTGTGTGTATGAATAATTTCCAAATTGTCTCTGCCGTATTCCTGGGATATTGATTTCCCAGAGCAACCATTTAAAAATAGCAATACTCCTTGACATTGTAGATTGTTTATTTGCATCGCACTTTATTTTTAGAAATGAAGCATTGATTAGACATGTGTGTGTCTATTTAACTTGCAACTGCCTGTTCTTTTTTCATGCTAATTACTTTCTGGACAAGACATTATTAAAGACCCATCTTTCTGTCACAGAAATACGCAGTGTAGTTTTTTTTCTTTTTTTTCTTCTTTTTTCAAAAGCCAGAAATATTAATTGATTGGAAGTGCCCGGTTATGAATGCCGTATTTTCCCTGTCTCCTGTCTGCTTGTCAAAGATATATCTATACACCACTATCGAGCTGAGAATTTACTGTATGGTGAGTAGACCAGAGAAACTCATGACTTGTCCAGATTGTTGAATATGGGAAGAACAAGCTGTCATGTGCGGGTTTTGGTTTCCCGCCCTCGGTGTGACAGTCCCGTCCGACACATTGGACTTGAGCACACAACTCAGCCACTGTACTCCTCTCATATCTAAATATTTGATACAGCCTAGCAAGAGTTGCTTTATCATGTTAGCTGGTCGGAGCTCCTGATATATTCTGCACTGATGTCTGCTATGTATTCTTATTTTACTGTCATCATGTAGGATGGTGGAGGGTGGTGGAGGGTGGTAGAGAGAGAAGAAAATGGTGTATGATAGTAGAGTGTGGTGAAGGATGGTGGAGGGTGGTGTAGAATGGTAGTGGGTGGTGGAGACTGCTGTAGGATGGTAGAGAGTGGTGGAGGGTGGTGGAATGTGGTGGAGGTTGGTAGAGGGTGGTGGAGGGTGGTAGAGAGTGGTGGAGGGTGGTGGAGACTGTTGTAGGATGTTAGAGAGTGGTGTAGGGTTGTGTAGAGTGGTGGAGAGTGGTGGAGGGTGAAGTAGGGTGGTGGAGGGTGGTAGAGGCTGGTGCAGGGTGATGGAGGGTGGTAGAGAGTGGTGGAGGGTGGTAGAGAGTGGTGGAGGGTGGTAGAGGCCGGTTGAGTGTGGTGAGGGATGTTAGAGAGTGGTGGAGGGTGGTAGAGAGTGGTGGATGGTGGTAGAGAGTGGTGGAGGGTGTTGGGGGGTGGTAGAGGCTGGTGGGGGATGGTAGAGGGTGCTGGAGGGTGGTAGAGAGTGGTGGAGGGTGCTGGAGAGTGGTGGATGGTGGTAGGGGCTGGTGGTGGAGGGTGGTGTAGGGTGGTGTAGGGTGGTGGAGGGTGGTGTAGGGTGGTGTAGGGTGGTGTAGGGTGGTGGAGGGTGGTAGAGGGTGGTTTAGGGTGGTGTAGGGTGGTGTAGGGTGGTAGAGAGTGTTGGAGGGTGCTGGAGGGTGGTGGATGGTGGTAGAGAGTATACGGGACTGCTCCAGGTTCAATGATATTGTATTTTGTATTGTACTTTTGTTGGCGAAAATGAGTAATAGAAAATTTGTTATGTTATGCTTGGCCTAAGGCATCTGCAAGTCTGTTAAGGGACGGAGGATATGCACGGATACGAGAACAAAAGTTTCATTCACAAAGAGACCCCACAGTATCAGTGAGAATGGCACCATAGTCTCAAACAAGTAGGGAAAAGGTTGTATCAAACAAATAAGGACATCATAGTGTCGGGCAAATAGGGGCATCATATTCTCAACCAAATAGGGGCATCATATTCTGATACAAATAGGGATATCATATTCTCAGACAAATAGGGACATCGTGATCTAAAACAGGTAGGGGAGTGGTTGTGTCAAACAAATAGGGACATTATAGTGTCGGACAAATAGGGACATCATAGTGTCGGACAAATAGGGACATCACAGTGTCGGACAAATAGGGGCATCATATTTTCAGACATCATAGTGTCAGACTTATACATCATAGTGTCAGACTCATAGTGTGAGGGCTTCCTGTGCTAATGGTTTTGCTTAAATATCTTTGAATATAGAACCGTCAGTACACGAATTCAATGCAGTTGATTATGCTCATTTCTCACATATTGCACGTCATACTCTGGCCTATTGAATGCAATGAGTTAAATCAGAAGGGTTTCTCATATATTGCACGTCATACTCTGGCTTGCTGAGTGCAATGAGTTAAATCAGAAGTGTTTCTCATATATTGCACGTCATACTCTGGCTTGCTGAGTGCAATGAGTTAAATCAGAAGTGTTTCTCATATATTACACGTCATAATCTGGCTCGTTGAGTGCAATGAGTTAAATCAGAAGTGTTTCTCATATATTGCACGTCATACTCTGGCTTGCTGAGTGCAATGAGTTACATCAGAAGGGTTTCTCATATATTGCACGTCATACTCTGGCTTGCTGAGTGCAATGAGTTAAATCAGAAGTGTTTCTCATATATTGCATGTCATACTCTGGCTTGCTGAGTGCAATAAGTTATATCAGAAGGGTTTCTCATATATTGCACGTCATACTCTGGCTTGCTGAGTGTAATGAGTTAAATCAGAAGGGTTTCTCATATATTGCACGTCATACTCTGGCTTGCTGAGTGCAATAAGTTAAATCAGAAGGGTTCTCACATATTGCACGTCATACTCTGGCTTGCTGAGTGCAATGAGTTCAGTCAGAAGAGTTTATTATATGGAAGCTTAATCAAAGTGTGTTATTTGATACTTAGATATAATTGATGTATTAAGCAAGTCATCGCGATAATTCGTCCTGTTCAGACGTGTGACTAAATCACCAAGACTCTTTTAATATCCTATATTCATCAGTTCTTTAACAATGAATCAAGGACGGAAATAGGATCCAATAATGCCATATTTCACCAGCAGGTCAAAATTTGAGTTTCCGCAACTCCAAGGGCCAATCAGATCGTGATATCTCATTAGCTGCGGAGTTCCGATAAACACTACTATGACCCGAGTGACATTCAATAATTAGCTTTGTTTCCACCAGAACTGCTAAAACTGGTGCACACATCATTAGCCTTTGTGCAAATGACCATGATTCTGCCGTTTGACCAGGAAATTGCAAACTTATATGGCTGGCGTACAACAAGTGATAAGGAGCAGACTAAGGATGTGTATGTGTGTGTGCAGCCATGTTGCAGCTCCGCAGTAAATGCCGTTGCGTGATGGGATGTAAAGTTGACTTATGTGATGCTGTGACACGGTGAAGAGAGCATTAACCGTGCTGGGTTCTGCCCTGACACACCAAGCCAGATTTCTGGCTTAAGGCCTTTTATGGTGCCATACATCCAGTCTGTCTTCACAATATGCCATGTTGGCAATTTAAACATCAAACTGTCTGATATTTTCCGCTCAGCAGGATTGAGGCGCGGATTTAGGTGTTGGTTTTTATAGTCTGGTGTCAGAAGATCACCTATATAAGAGCACAGTGCAACATGCACCGTCTCAGCAACGCTAGCCCCTGGCGGAATGAAACAAGCTTCTACATTAGAAATTAGAAAGACGTTTGCTTGGTTAATAAACCAACATTAATCCCTCACTCAACCATGCTATTAGTTTAATTATATTGTGAAAAAGGTATAAACATATATTGGTAGGGCACTTTATAAAGTGAGTACTGGTCAGTCTTGTGTTTTACGCATTAGCATCATCAGTGGAAATGATACATAGACCTAAAACGTTTTTACTGTATGAGATACATCTACAAATGATAGATGATTGAATGTTGAATTATGTATTCTATTTTTATGACGTATTGCCAGTGACCTTGATGTGACCTTAAAAATAAAACGCCTATTTCTGTGCTTTTACTAATCATCTGGATTTTTCAAATAAGACATCATAGATTCCTTGTTCATCCGAATCCTTTTACAACTTACAATATTAGAGCAATTTGGAACAGTTTGTTTGGGATGTTAGAGGGAAATGGCATGCTGAACTTTTGTGAACAAATACAAGTGGTTAATTTATGAATATGAATATCATACTGCATGGAAAAGCTGACACTGAACAAAAAGTGAAAATAAAGTCTGCCAATTTAATTGATTAGTCTTTGCTCACCTTGCTTAAGTCCAACGAAATCTGTTTACCTTCTTAGGGATATCTGTAAATGTAATCAATCAAATGGACCAAATCCGCAATAGAAAAAAAACTTATGATAACAAATGGTTTAAATGTTAACACAAATACATTTATTTTTTGTTTGCAATATGGGGGAGGGGGAAACAGGCTTATATCATTTTTATGAATATTTGAATAAAATGGAGAATGAGTTCACTTTTTGGCTCCCTCTATACAGGGCAAAAGTGGCGCTATATATCCACTGCAATAGGAAGTCGTTTACTACCCATTTCATGTTCAACGTCTCCCATTTCTAGTGATGAAAGCAACAGCAACAGTTTGTCATCATTACTTAACTCATGGTCATGAATATTTTGGCTGAAGAACAGGTATTATACAAACTAATTAAAAGGTCCCTGAAGTAAGGTGTCTTTTTTGTACCAGTTTCTTGAAAAGTTTACAAAAAGTATCATATAATTCATAGATAGAAAGGGAAATTATGTCATTCCAGTTGTATTACTCTATAGGTTTCATGCATACCGATTTTGGGGCCATATTGTTTCTTTGCCATTACCTGATACTACCGGAAGTAAGTAACATCATTGCCCCCTTCTAATGACGTCATTTCAAAGGTCTATTATACACATGCCATTTTATCACAAAGATCCATCATGGAAAATGGTAATTACTTAATACTTTGCCCTCTATCAGATCATATCAATTTCACGTCATCGCGCCCTATCACGTGATTTCCCATCATGCAATTTAGACATATGTCTGTGCATACGTTTGCTTCTGGCTTTCCTTCGTCGTGTCCAAGCTTGATGGCTTTCCCTGCTTTAAACTCATTGCATGCAAAAAGAACATGATAGTGTCCTGCTGGGTCTCCACTATTGATCATATTGTTTGTTACCAAGAAACTGAAATAGAAAAAAGTTTTAGTTTAATTAGCATACATAGCCAAGAATAGTTTAAACACATAGTAGGCATGACTATACCACATTTTGCACATTCAGTGGAATTCGGACTGACAGGATAAAAGTCGCTAGGGTTTTCCACGTAAGAAAACAAATTGTTCAGACACCACTGCAAGCTTCTAAAAATAATGACACTTTTTATTGAAATATAATGATGAATGGGTTGAATGATAGTAAAGAAGACAATTAATTTGGATTTTGAAATGAGTTATGGGATTCAAACAAGGCAAGTTTGGGTTTTATGCCACAATATTATGATGTCTCGCTTTTCTGACGTGACGTGCCGTGAATAACGAGATTTGAGCAGCTTCCGCGACTGCGCACACTGCTAGATCTTCTTACCAAAGTTACATTTTCTTAATCAACTTCCCTTGATGGGCGCAATAAAAACTAGATTAGCTTCCATAAAAATAATAACAATAATTGATTAATTAATTTGCCATCTTGAGATATTATCGTTGTAAGTCGTTGGGTAAGGCAATGAAGATAAGTATGATATCTATAAATCATGATGCGATATAAACTGGAAGAGAGCAAAATAAAACTTCAAAACGCAATGCAAGATACAGGCTCTTTTTATTCAGATGACCTTTGACCTTGATTAGATGTAAGATGCATCGGAATTCGTCAGCATGACGCTTATAGTTTTAATACCTTTTGAATTATACTATTTAGATAGTACATAAGTATATAACGATGAAAAACCCTTTGCCTAGTGCGAAAACAAGCTTTAAATCGTCAATAAGTTCTCCATGTTACTGCAATTAAGCATCTAACTGCTGCAGTTAAGCATCTGACTGATTATGTAAATGAACAGAGCCTAAGAGGCATTGACTGGGAGCCAACTCAACTATTAACATAAATATGTAAATGCCCTGGATAAAAGTGAGAAAACCTGCTATAAACATGTGGTTAAGCCGCCTGCTCTCGAGATTGTGAGCTTTATATCCTGGTGATCAGTTGCCAGGAAGGATTGCCTTATTTTGTGAATCACTAATTGATGCTTTGTGCCGGGTTGACCTTATAACTGATGACCTGTGGATGATATATATGTGAAACACGTGCTAAATCTCCCGACTTCAAGTCGCCAGGTCATTTAGAGGGCATCTTAAATGTAGGAGAAGGGTCCTAAGATATAAACAAGGTGTTGATTATCCATTTCCCGAGCAACCTGTCCCATCCAACAAGACATGGACCTTTTGCACAGACAGAACAGATGTGCTGCAAGTCGTCATCCATTTGCTTCACCTTCTGTAATTACCACTGCCTCTGCCTTCCTGTGGTCCTCTGCGCATGCTCCCTTAGCGTGGCCAGGACTGCGCTAATGCCTCTCAAGTCACTGTCTGGTCCTCTTAAACAAGAAATCCTCGAGAAGTAATGTTTGCTTAATATAGGCGGGTTTTCCACGTGCCTGGCGCATGAAGTGTGTCCCAGCTCTGTCACTTGCCCGCTTCATTGCTCCTTGGCACGCCATCTTGTGACGTCATAATCATGACGATAACACCTGGCTCCCAAGCTTCATTCCCACATTAAGCAGTTGTCTTGTCGCATACAAGTTGTCATGTATCGCCATCTGTTGGTCATAACAATCATCTGATGATCATAACTGCCTCAGTGGTTGCAGATCTTGCACTCTATCATTGGTAGGCCCATGTACACATTTTGTTTGAACTAATTTTACTTTTGCGATATCTCTTTTCATAAATTTGGCACTGTCATACATTTGTGTAGTTGTGTTGTTGTTCTCTTTGGACGGTACCTGCGGATATGGGCCAGAAGCTAATAATTGGATTTCAACTGTTTCAAATATGAATCCTCCACCAATTGTTTGGTTCTCATTTCCTTGAAACAAATATTGTGTCCACATATGACTCTGCTCTCTGAAAAGGATTGAAATATGACATCTGGTGCGATTATATTATTTATGTTGGGACACAAAGTACTTGATACTTTTTTCTCTATATACACAACATGGAAGTTAGGAGAAATTGGAAGGCGACTCTAATAATTAATGGTGTATGCCCCGACACCTGTGCATAAAAGTCAGTGTATTATAGATACGAGCCTTGAAGTTTCGTTGTCTTCTCTTATCCCGTCTAGAGGCATCTCGATAATGTGGTGTATACAACTGTTTCTGTCTGTTGGTCTGTTGTCGATTTTCGGTTACATCAGATGTAGTATATTCTGGGTCCCAATCGCTCGTGCTCCAAAGAAGGAAAGGAGACCAGTCAACGGCTCCAAGCAAGGTGGGTGCCAAGTGGACAGGTCACCTATCTCTTTGACTTGCCTGACAAGTGAACGCCAGGAATGCCAACCGGCGGGGCTCTTATATATTCCTCAAGGGACATGTATATTGTTTGTGAGTGGCTATGTCGTAGAAGGTGCATTGTTCTGCGGCAGGTGTCATCCCGCGAGATCACGTTTTCCTCTATCTGGTCGTCATATCTGTCGTAGGCTTGTCATTTATCTGGCTAATTCCATTACAGTGTGTCGCGTATCGGCGTTGCCTTTCCCGGGTTACCTGATATTTCGCCCCACTGAATATTGATATGGCATCCGCTGTCAAGCTGTATGGCTGCTGTTTTCCAAAATATTTTCATATATATATATATATATATATATATATATATATATATTTGAAATAGAGTGAAGCATGGTTGCAGCATAAAAGAAGTAAGCAGAAGGGGGACTGTGCAGACATTATTGTTTGAGCGGTCAGTTCGGTATTAGACAAAAACAAGCTGAACCCTCCCTGCCTCACGCATATGGAAGTAATATATGAGGTGTTTACGTGCACCTCCATCCCTTATTGTGAATAGAAACCACAGAGCTCCTCCATTCCATCTCATCCCTTGCAATAAAACAGCACTTATCAAATGCTAATCCAAGTTAGAAGGCTACCGTGGTGCACCAAGGACACGGTGCAAGCCCAGATAACTCATACTGGTTGCCCTTCTCTATTCCTATATCGATATAGAGGTTTTGGCCGGCCATGGTGTGTGTTTCTTTCACCTCACATATTATTGTCCCTGACTTTATCTGCAGTCTCTAAGGGTTGGAATGTGTATCTTTGAGATCTCAGATAGTCCTACTCACTGACAAGATGTTCTCTCCGTCCTATCTGTGTTTATTTCCTGCCAGACTCTACTGAGGGAAAGTAAGATTACTTGTGGCTTTGCACAGGCTACCAAGGTGCTTGGATGCAAACATAGCACTAAGTAAGTGGAGGTATTACCTTGCGCTCAGGGCCTTGCATACATGTACAGAGTTTCTGCCCATTTTCCCCTAACTAAGGACATAGATTTAGACTCTTTCAACACTTGTAGGTATCTCGGCCTGAGAGCCACAACTTAACCCTCAAATTATCAACAGTGTGGTAATAGTCAGAAAATACAACGTTACATGATGGCAGGTTACACCACAAACAGGGGATCCCTGAGGTCCTGGAAACAAAAAGATACACACAATACACACTTATTGTACTCTGGATGGAAAAACATGATTAGAAATAAATGAAAAATAGATTTATTAATATATTAATGAAGATGATGTTCATTATGGCCTAATATTAGTTGTGATGTAAGGCTACAGGATGGTTCATCATAAGGTGGAGCGAGATAACTCCCTGTATCGAATCGGTGCCATCTACCCTCCATGGCATGAGATAGTATCCTAACTTCAATATTTACAGTCTCGTATTGTGTTGCCAAGACTTGTACGTTCACCTGAGAGGTGCTCACAGCTTCCACTTACCCCTGCTCTATCCTATCTCAGTGTGGAGGAGGTATCATGTTCTGGCTGGATTACTGAAATAATGATCATATAACACAAAATGTAATCAATCCTTTGTAAAATATCCTAACATGTATGTACTCAAATCGTTCCTCCGAAAAGAAGCATGAATTCTTATTAATGTTTAATATAGGAATGTGTTAGAATATCCAAATGTTTATTATTTATACATTTCTGAGTTTGCCAGTTTGTCAGACCTGTCAAACTCTGATTAACTATTTTCCACCAATCTTAGTCTGTCAGTTTTGTTTACAAACTCACCTCATAATGACTTCCAACTTAAATATGTTTGGGTGAAGACTATAGAAGCACTATGTATTCAAAGCATCATTCAAAACCACTCCGGAGTTCACATATAGATAACAGCTTTAAGACTGCCACCAATCTGTATGTTCATTGGTCAAGTCTAAGGTTGGACGGTACTACTGTTTATGATGTGCGACACTTTCTGTGACTGTGTCAGGCACTCCTGTCCCAAGCAAGCCTACGTCCCTTTTCTCCACATTGTACACTAGGAATTTCCATTTGTCCAATCTCTTTCTATATTCTGATGTAGTAGCCCTGAAGTGTCGGACAAAATTCGGGGGATTCCGAGGTTTGGATCTGCTTTGCGTCTTCCCAGCCTTCCTTAATGGGAGGCTATTAATTTACAAGGATGGAATATAAGTAGGAGGGTCAAGTATACATGGCATAGTGTGATTGCTGCATTGGTTTCATATTCTCCTTCAAATTGTATTATCAAATCGACCATGTCTACCAGAATTGTAATGCATCATATTGTTTGATTTGACTAAATCAAGCTAACTATACATAAAATCTGAAGTAATCGAAGTTAGAATTTTATTATAAAGCTATTTATTTAAATGGATGCAATCATAACAATCTTGATAATGGACATAGTCATAACAATGTCAGAATTATTTTTTTAAGAATCATTATTGAATAATCGTCTTTGGCTCCCCTTGTTGTAAAATAATAAAAGACGGATATGATCATGTCTTACATTATCGAAATGGTTCTTGATACCGGAAAGGTCTGCTCTCCGCTTTTCTATTGTTGCTTCTTAGTTTACAATGCCGTGTTTTACTCTAGTTGTTGGTGCTGACAATGAAATGTTAATGGAGAGATTTATCACCTGACCTCCCAGGGAGTGTCCTTTACAAATATCTATTTTGTGAAAGCAACTGCCTGCAAAGTAATTAGACCCCGATTTATCAGGTTTGTGCCACTCAGAGTATTTTGTATATATAATTATAGCCTACACTTGACGCCTAAAATCTTGGTTAAACAGGTGTGGCGCTTAGGAAGAGCGGAATAATATGCAAGCAGACAGACCAACATTTTTTTTATCACAGTTAGGGATACAGCCTTTCTGCTGAGTTTGCCTACCAACACTTTTTCCGTACAAGTTTATTTCTAATATCTCAAAATGTTTGTGTTTCTTCAATGATTTATTTGCCAAAGATACATAAAATTAAAATTTAATATCGTTATGTAAAATTTAATATTATTTTAGGAATTGCAATGTCAGGACGTCCTGGGTTATGTTTCACATATAGTTAATGAAGCGTTGACTCGATTAAACCATTCTGTGTTTTTGTCCCATGCTGTATATCTCTATATAATAAAGTGGAATCATTAGACATTATAAGATCTACTCAGGCTCTGACACTCTTTGGCTGTTTCTTGATGCCCAATTCCACCAAGAATAACATGTTTGTTCATAAATTGTGCCACATGCAGCTGTATAAATAGCGGTGAGTGATGAAAGCTTTCAGCTTTCTTTCGGCGGTAGTTTAATATTCCCGCAGGTAAAAGATTTATAATAACAATGAATTGCCTTGTATTATCCACTTTGCAGAACATTTGAAGTAGAGTCTGAGTATAATGCGATTGTAACACTTCAAACTTGGGTGTTACAGATTTAAAAGCCTTACCAGTTAGATGGCCGACCACCTAGCCGCTATACTTACACATCATCGAAATGTTGTGATAAACTGATGTCGGGCTACATTGCTTTTCACATGGTCTTTGGTGTTAAATAATAAAACAATAAATTGAGGTCAAATTGAGTTCCAATATGTCAATGAAAATGCTATGAAAATATACATATGACTATAATATGACGGTAACAAGATAAATTTGTCCGAGATAAACATATACATATCATTTCCCATTAGAATATCAGCATTCTCATGTTTAGACATAGAAATATCAACATTGATCAATTTAGGAATTTAGGGAAAAGATTTTTCAAAAAGTACAGTCCAAGCATTCATGCATAAACAAGATTTAAACAAGATTTAAGGAATTTGATATTATACAACATGGTAAAAGTTGAATACCATACGAGAAGATCAAAATCAATTATCACGCAATAATACCATAATTCAAAATCACAGAAAAAGGTAAGCAGAAATTGGACACAATTTGACAACATGGCGTCATAATATAAAGACGACAGCTGAATATCATGCAATAAGGTAAACTTGAAACACGTTACTAGACATGACAGAAGGATACTGACTTATAGGGTATTTTTTGTGATTTATTTACTTGGAGAATGCTAATTAAACAGGAAGGGGACTGATCCTGGGATGTGACACGTTTGTAGGAGAATATAAAAGATAGAAATGACAATAGACTGGAGGTGAAGGCTGTGTTACAGACAGATGTATGTAATGATGATTACGGCTATCAAACCTTGATGGATGCTGAGGGATGTAATACAGTGGTGATGTATTGGACCAGGAACTTATGCCTGGAGGGCGAGACGGGATTAAGACCTGTCCCGATACTATCATGGTTTATGGCAGTCGTCATGGCCCATATATGGCATGTAATCTCCTCTGAGGCACTCTGTATTATCAGCTGGGATCCACACGTGTGGTAACAATAAGGCACATCACGCCTTGTCACCAGTAATTACACAATCATATCTATGGAGATCAGACAATCAACAGGTATACAACACTGGGATGTGCTGTAACACATAGCATTGCTTCTCTCAATCACAACGGGACTTATCTATTTAAAAAGAAACTATACCAGGCTGTATAGACAGCAAATGCGTCTGTCATTGTTGAGTAATATGCAGGCCAACTATGCAAAGGACATGGGACACAATAAAAGAATGTCTTTTTTTAGCATTTATATTCATTGACATTTTTTCACAGTATTCTTGTTTTAATTAATGACAATTTAATGCTACCATTGCCGTCGTATATTGCTAATATGTCGCCAGCCTGATTGCGGTATTTATGTTATCATGTACAGGAAATGATCGGAATAATTAATTACATGATGGCATGAATAGTAACTTTGATTATAATTGTGTCAGCACAAACGCAATTATTTCTTTCAAAGACATTCTTTCGGTGGTGAGTTTCCATAACAACTTCCTCAATTATGTAAATCATTAAAGGGATTCCCGGTAAATAAAAATTATGTCAACCAAATGCCATTTTGACATCAACCATATTAATGTTTGCATGATAATGTTGTATGCCACAGAAGAAAGTTGAATGAAGCATTCTCTGATATTTGAACCTCTGAAAATTAATAGTCTGAAATTTGTTTATAATCATCGATCATCTGGATGCAAGGCAGGATGTCTATATATGACAACATACACAATGCGACAAGCTGTATTATTAGACTACAGGGTCACGTGTCTACATGTGGGGCATATATAATGTGTCTGATTGGCGTATGATGAGCACGCTTCTTCCAGACAATCAAGCTAATCACAAACACACATTTCCAGTTTCTTGTTTGATCACATTTCTAGTGGTCCAATAAATAAGGATACAGTCAATCATATTACATTTCAGCATTTCTATCGGATATGCAGGTGTGTACATCATTAATGTGGTACATATGTGGTACGCTTTTCCCTGTCATATTTTGAAGCAATGAATGACTTGGGTTCACAGGGGACACACGTAATGAGTAATCGTTTCGTTTACCACCAGAGTGGTTCCAGAAGGTACGAAAATAAAGCAGACGGAATGGATACCACATAGGGACAACCTTTGATAAAAACGGACACAGAAATTAGTTTTGCCGTGTGAAAACATGTGCTGTGCAAATGTATGTGGTTCACCCAAATAGTTATTCACACAGTTCAGGTCTTACCCAACTCATTATCTTTTAGATTCATTTGATTCTTTACTCTTAAAGATTCTGTAACGTAATTGCTATTAAAACTTGATTTTACCCCCATTAAAAGGAGATGTGTGGTCAAGGATTCACACAAAAGATCTGTTGAAAATTGCAATGTTAGATATTGCAAGATGTATCCTTTTTATTCCATTCCTGTTTTTCTACACTTTTTTCCCAAAGAATATCATTGACTGTATTGTTAGCCCTTGCTTTGTTTAACCGTATATGACAATGGTTCTGTTGATCCCAATGCAAGTGTTCCTTTATAAATCTGAGGTTCAGGAAGGCATCTTCTAGCTTCTCTGGAAGGCATCTTCAAGCTTCTCTGGAAGGTATCTTCAAGCTTCTCTAGAAAGTATCTTCAAGCTTCTCTAGAAAGTATCTTCAAGCTTCTCTGGAAGGCATCTTCTAGCTTCTCTGGAAGGCATCTTCAAGCTTCTCTGGAAGGCATCTTCTAGCTTCTCTGGAAGGCATCTTCTAGCTTCACTGGAAGGCATCTTCAAGCTTCTCTGGAAGGCATCTTCTAGCTTCTCTGGAAGGCATCTTCTAGTTTCTCTAGAAAGTATCTTCAAGCTTCTCTGGAAGACATCTTCAATCTTCTCTGGAAGGCATCTTCAAGCTTCTCTGGAAGGCATCTTCTAGCTTCTCTGGATGGCATCTTCAAGCTTCTCTAGAAAGTATCTTCAAGCTTCTCTGGAAGGCATCTTCTAGCTTCTCTGGACGGCATCTTCAAGCTTCTCTGGAAGGCATCTTCTAGCTTCTCTGGACGGCATCTTCTAGCTTCACTGGAAGGCATCTTCAAGCTTCTCTGGAAGGCATCTTCTAGCTTCTCTGGAAGGCATCTTCTAGTTTCTCTAGAAAGTATCTTCAAGCTTCTCTGGATGGCATCTTCAAGCTTCTCTGGAAGGCATCTTCAAGCTTCTCTGGAAGGCATCTTCTAGCTTCTCTGGATGGCATCTTCAAGCTTCTCTAGAAAGTATCTTCAAGCTTCTCTGGAAGGCATCTTCAAGCTTCTCTGGAAGGCATCTTCAAGCTTCTCTGGAAGGCATCTTCTAGCTTCTCTGGAAGGCATTTCTAGCTTCTCTGAAAGGCATCGTAAAGCTTCACTGGAAGGCATCGAGAAGTTGAAATGTCTTTCAGAAAAAAAATTATAATTTTCCAACTTCTCTTGAGGACATCACCATACTTCTATGGAAGGCATTTTCAGCTTATGAGTGCACACGCCTCTTGTAAATATGCGTCTATGTCCAAATCGTCAGTCTGTCGTCTGTTCTTTTCATCTCTTCAAAAAGCAGGGTTTTTTGTCCAGAATTTGCATGTGTACATATGTCTTCTTTGTCCTTCTGTTGTGGATCAGCACTTAGTTATGGTTGTGTCACACCTTCTTATGTAATCTGTCCTTACAACTGTAACGATTCCTTTGTCGCTTGCTTTGTTTTGACAAGGACACATAGGAGCAGAGAGGCGATGTCTCACAGACAGCCGTATCGACATATTATCCTTCGTGTGCCTTCCATGCCTACCGATATAAAAACCTTGCTTTGTTCTACTTTCTCTTTTCCCGATTGAAATAGTGGAACATTTCCTTAAAACGCAAGTGTAATAGATTTTCAAAATATGAATATGAATTTCATAGACTTTTCTAATTTCTCAGATATTTCATTGGTTTAATGCTGGCTCGTTTCTGATATACATTTCTTTGCTGTGCTTTTGAATCTCATTTATACAATGGGTTTGCGTCCCGTGGGCCCGGGCAGTGGGTTGTGTTGGAAGCATTTCCTGTGTGAGACAATCTTACCACAAATCTAAGATAGTCTTTATTTGTTGCGATCGTTACTGCTCTGAACAAGTGGTCTGTGAAGTACATGCCACAAAAGTGGCTGCTCCAAAGTAGGTATTATTTGATTGGCCCTGACATCTGGGCATCGGTCTGGATGCAAGGTCCATATGGTCCCCTTGTAAACCATGTGTTTGCTCACCACATTTTAGGCATCACTACTTTAGCTATTTTAAGGGATTTTATCCATTTCCTTCCCAAAAGGCTAGTTTTTATTACTAACGGAAGTTTGGATTGTTTCTAAATTAACCAATAGAAAGAGCCATAGTGTATTAAAATGACTCGTTACGATCAAACGGATTCCAGGAAAAGCAATTGTAGAGGGAGAAAATATAATGAACTATATCCTTATGACAAAACATCATTCTGGTCTCTTATTGGAGGAGAAATTGCCATTCGGATGAACACTTCAACAGCAAAACAACCCTAATAGCCTTTAAAAGAACTGAAAATTGATTTCTTGCCATTCAGCACACTGGGAGACAGAACTATATGTGCACAACAGAACACAGCCAAAGTAAATATCTTGATCTCGAAGTCAATACTTTTTTATATTGGAATATTCCTTTCAATGTTAATCACCGATCAGACAATCTCGTTCCTTTGCATTAGCATTAAATATTGTTACAATAAGATATCAATAAATCAAATGATTCTGGGATGTTATTCAAAATAGAGTTCTCCTATAGATTTAAACCTGGAATATATAGTTATTGAGTGTTGCAATGTTGTGCCAATTATAAAGGTACATTTACATTGACATGAGATGAATTATTAAACATTTAAGACGTTTTGTTAGAATCTTAGCCATCAAATGTTACAAATAGTCAGAGACCCAGCTTTTGCAACTATGAAATAGAATATCCTTATATCACTTCAAGCGCTATATAGTTTCTCCTGTTTTGCCGCAGTGATTCAACCATTGATCATGATTAAGAATGCAAACATCACATCCATATGGTAATATGATATCGTCTTGCATTTTTAAAAATCCTGTTAATTATCTTACGCACATTCAAATGTGATTAAAATAAGAGCATTCCATCACAAGAAATGACAGGGGAATATAAAGCTTAATGCATTGCACACAATGTGGTGTTTTTCACATTTTCAGATCTCAGAATCTCCGTTTAATGATAAGCATAGGTTAATTGAGCTTCATAAGATATGTTCAAATCCGCTTTTGTCATTTAAATATAGATTTCTCTACCTTAAACGGCCAAGCACAGCTTACAGCATTCACTGTTGGCACTTTGTGGTGTCGGGTTCATATAAATAAATCAAATATTGCACATCTTAGTGGACTGACAAAAACAGAGAACACGCGTGTATTCCAATTAAAATGTATATATATATATATATATATATATATATATATATATATATATATATATATATATATATATATATATATATATATATATACGTCTATCAATAACTTAAATCACGAATTATGCAAATGACCTCCTGGTGTTAAAATATGAATCGAATGCTATTACATCAAGATGGATAACTTTGAAGTATCGCAGATGTGTAACGAGAACACTAAGGAAACTGTTTGCCTTTTTGGGACATCTCTGGATGCCTCGAACGCCATCTGGTGGCTTCCTTAATTCTGGATGACGAGTTTAGAGTCTCCTTGCTCTAGTTAGTCTTGATTTGGATACGGTTGTCAGCAAAATAATGTGACAACACCTCTGAGTAACATTTGACCTATGGTGTTGATTATGTTAGAGTGTATATCGTAATGAAATGTATATCTTAATGTGTGTATGATGTGTTCATGTCACGTTGGTGATGACCAAAATGAGACATACTTTATCATATTTATAACGAGTGATGAATGTTCAGAAATGAAGCTATATTTCATTTTCTGAATATGATGTACATATTAACAACTTTGCTCCACCTGTTTGAAAAAAGCATTATTTGATTTTCACTGCGTTACGTCACTAAGCTATGAGATGATGTATTAATGTTTTTGAAGATTACCGTTTCCTTAATCCTAAACAACTCGCTATGGGTAAACAACAGTGGAAATATAAAATGTAACCTAATCGGTTTTTGCTACATTTGTGTGAAGTTTGATTCCATGATGCTTTGCAAACCCCCAGTACTAATCAAAACCTGTCTGCTTTTCCCTGCTTTCCAGGGGCGAAGGTGAGACCAAAGAACCGGGTCAACCCCAACAAGGGTGGTCGCTTCCCTAATGATGGAGGCGGGGATTCCGGGAGTATGGGAAGTGACGCGCTCTCGTCGGAATTCTTCGGTAACTACAGCACGTTATTTGTTATGTTCAGTAGATCGCTGTAGTCATCTTATCGCTGTGGTTTGATGAATCACGCAGTGATTCATGTTCTAGTAGAGTGTTATTGTGTTCTTATTTTATTTGCTAATGTAGACGCATTTAGTTTCTTATTGAAATTGACCCTTATTTTGATATGTATATTGAATAGCTGATTTGGCCAATACGTTTGGTTTGCACACGTTTCGTTGGCGCACTTTTATCAGTTACCTGATACTTTCTTTAAACATAGATATTTTGTTCCATATATGTGTTTAAAAACCTCGGATAGTAAAAAGATCCAACATCCTTTAAATTACGATCTTAATCATCATCATCATGGTGTAAGAAAATTTGTTAAATGCTGAACACACAAATGTTATCCATAAAAGATTAAGACATGCTAAGTTATAGATCTGTTGGAATTTCTGGTAAATAATTGTCTGAAATTAACTATTATTATATCGATTCCACGTTAAATAAAAAGCAATAAACACTAACTTATAAAGTTGAGAAAGGATATAACCCCAAAATATGTTGCAGTCAACATTATTTGTATCTCTTTGAATAAAACATGAAAGGATGGGCAAATTAATTGCAAATGATCATCAAAGACACCCGGGCTAAAGGTGAAAGATTGCTTTCTCCTGTTTCTGTGAAAAAAAGGGTTCTAAGGTCTGAAATAATTGACCGAGAATATATTATTTCCTAAATATAAAGGTTGAACCTAAAGTATAAACATGTATGGGCAAATAGGAGTGTCGCTGTACGTGGTTTCTTGTGTCAGTCTCAAGCTATTTGGTTGGGTTTTATTCTATATAACTGTGAAGGCAAACAACGTATCATTGTCCAGGATGGAATTTAAATATAACGAGATTTAGGCAGACCAGTTATTCGCCTACAATTGTTACACACCCTTGGGTGCCAAATTTCTATTAAGAAATTTTAATGCAAACGAAAAGGCAATGAAATATTTAAAACACAATTAATCCAAAAAAAAATTAACTGCTATTGTTCTATAAGCAATGGGAGATAAACTTATTTATGGTTCATCCTTTTCACCAAATCCACCTGCGAGATAAAAGCTCGGTTAGGCCCAGCAGGTTGATAATAAATACACATCCTTATGATATAGATCCGAAGCGGCGAATAACACAGTTGTGTTGACTGCAAATTTGTGCTTTGTATGTAAAATATGAAACAATGCCCCCGATTTATTAGAGTCATAACGTTACCATTTACTATATTTCACCACAAAAGAAATGTTCGGGATTTAAATTGATACAATTGATGCAGTTTTGACTTTGAGATTTATCTGTAAAGGAAACATTCACCTTTATGACTTCAATATAATTGTGTTAAAGGTCCTTTATTTGATTAAACAAGGAATATTTATTCCAATAAGATTTATACAATACTAGCGTTAAATTGACTTAAGAAAACAAATTTCCATTTAATGCTTTCTTCACAACAAAAATGTCTCACATAAACCCTTCAAGCAATAATGTGCATCTTATTTCAACAATGGAATAAAATCTCTAAAACTGTCTGCACCTAACGATACTCTCCTCACATCATATAGTTGGGTCCTCTAAAGGTTCTGCTCACCAAGCGTTCTTACAGAGTAGCTCTAGACGGTCTTGTCGGCAAATAAATTCCTTCAGTTTCCGGTGTGGGTGAAAAAGAAACCTGTTGAAATAACTTAAACATGTCGCCAAGCCTTAATGAATAAGGCCTTATTACCCGTTTTGCAATTTTATCAGTAAATACTAAATACGAAGCTTCATTTTATGGGCCATAATTATTTCTGTAGCAATGTCGTCTTCTTCCATTGGCACAAAATCGAACAAATAAATTATAGTCAATGCAGCGCTGCTTTGAGAAAAAATCGGATGTTCAATCAATGATCTCTTAAAGCCAAGAAGGAAAATTAATGTTTAGGTAAAAATCTTGGTATATCAATGAGACTCCGTAACGAGCATGTGTGCCCTGCCGAGTGGGTACAACTGAACGTTTGTGTAAAATCTCGAATGCAGACTGGTCAAGTCAGCACCCATTAGTCGAGGGGAAATTGCAATCCCAATAAGGGATGTTTTAGATAAGAATAGGGGAGTCTTTGCCTCAAACATGACCTGGAAATAAATGCAATTGCGATGTTCTTTGTTTGTGGAACTTTTTTAGGAAGGTCCCCCAGTATAATTTAGAATTCAAGTAATAAAAAGATCTCATCTTTTCATCACTTTAATGTAATAAACTTTTATTTAAGTTTTGAAGCTTATTAATCTGCAATTAATGAAATAATTGTTGATTTATTTACCTCATTTATTATTTTAAATAAAGGTCCTACGGGCAACATGACACAAAATACGCATTTAAGGGAATCCCATTTCAACGAGTATTCTGTGACAGGTCGGTTTAGCTGTGATAAGTGCACTATTTATGAAGGGTGTTGGGACGTTCATGAAATAAAGAAAAAACTAATGCTTTGTCTAACAGGAAGCATGATTGATGAGAAGACACATAACTTTACTTTATTGACATCACTCATATCTTCATGTTCATGCTGAATGAATATAAACATATATTATCTGCCCTTATTGACTGAATATCAATAAATGAAACCTATAGATTAGTGACCTCAGCTCTATTTGAACCATCCTTTCACTTATTGAATGTTATAAGCTCATGATGCATGTATTAATCTCGTTCAACTTATTTCTATTTGCAAATATACTTGCATTTTTTGCGTTTTTAACATTCTTGTATTGTACTTATCTGTTTCAAATGTTCTCTTTGTGGTTTGTTTTATCTTGAATGTGAATTCTTAAGATTATATTCTTTTAAGTAATGAGAGAACTAATCATTAAGATATCATGAGAAACAAGACAGACAAGGAGCCAGCACGTCAATGAGTGAATAAACAAGAAAGCTACAGTGTGAAACGCGCGATAGATCATATGACTGGTGTACGAGGGCTTCCGCCAGATCCAGCCAGGCTACTCAAGCAATAAGAGAACGTCCTCTTGCCGTGCAGACCCAGTTTGTATCCTTCCTGCTGCTGTCACCAGATAGGAGTATACAGACTCGGCCTGTCCGTCAGGGGCATTTAAACTACACCAGCAACAAGATCTGCACATAATGTGATGACGTCACAATATGGCGGACCGCATCATATAAAGGAAAACAGCGATTAGTGATTTTTTTTACGATATTTTTGAATTTATTTTTATTTCCACAATAATTGTATGGCATCCAAACAACACGACTTGTTTATATACTCAAACAAAATGCAATAGTTTTTCAGTAGGGTAGAAACCGGAAGAGTCAAAGATTTTGAATAAAGTCTAATCATTATTTTATAATGGCATGTCATAGACGCAAAATGAACGCTTAAGATATATTAAATTTCATCAATTCATTCAACCTTTAGCAATTAGAGCAAGGATTTACTGACAATTACATCCAAATGTTAACATTAAATGGTTGCTCAAAATTATTTGTTAAAACTATGCTTATTACTAAGAATAATTCTATAAAAGATAAATTTGAGAAACCTGATTTATAACGTGTTAACTCTATTATGTCTAGGTCGCTATGCACACCGAAATGCCTCACACGAGGAGAAGTTGTTAGCCTACTTGTTCCGAGATTACGACCCTGTAGCACGCGCTGTCATGGATACGTCCAAACCCGTCTACGTCTACGTGGACTTTGTCTTGCTAAGAATTCACGGGCTGGTAAGTTAATCCTACATATCTAGTTCTAATTTTAGAATTTAATATAGAGTATGTATGCTGAATATCACTTCATCATTGAGTTTAATACATGAAAAAAATAACAATCATATATATATATATATATATATATATACAACAATCATATATATATATATATACAACAATCATATATATATATATACAACAATCATATATATATATATATATATATAATAAACAATAATTCAAAATACAGTCCATGGTGGAATGAGGCGTGTTCGTCACGATTGTTCCAGGTTCCTGTTCTCGGTGCTTCATCATGGTTTTAGTGTTAATTGACACAGACAATGGGATGATTTTATGGAAGGTAGGGTTTTACGCAGTTTGCGAAGAAAAATATGACAGATGAGCCGGTGGGTGTGTGAGTGGAGGGTGGTGAGCCGTGTTTAGGTGGCATTGCCTGATCCCTGTAGCATACCACGGCGTGGCCAGCTTGCCCAATTGTAGTGTCAGGTTATGGAGCTACAAATAGTACTTTGATGTGAAGGGCTTTACTCAAGGTGTAAGAGAATCAGACATGGCAACGTGGTGGTGAAAAGTGATGGATTGAGAAGCGCAGCATAGGTCATCTGTCAGATGCAAAACACGGAATGATAAAACTCTTTTGTCAGCATGTAAAAAACGAAATGGACCCTAGGTTGTCCTGAGGGGTAAAATATAGAAATAAAGATCGTGTCCCCAATCCAGAAATAGACGTCCCCTAATCATTTGTGCAAAAGAACGAACTTATATCGCCTTGACTTGATACCAACGCAGGGCATATCGTTAACAAATGTGGAACCAGTCTATAAAACGTGAGAGTTCTCTGCAATATTGTGAATTTGTGTTTTGAGACTCATTTTCTACAATGATAGATGTTTGAAAATAAGATTTGATGCGGTGGACGTTGAACTGACAGTATTAGATGCGTGCTCAAAACCCTTGCGTATGGCCCAATAAATAGCCAATTTTGCATTACATAACATTTAGTGCGGAACTTTCTCAATTAAATGCACTTTATGATAGGATTCATGTGACAAGGGAGCAGTAGTACCACACTCTACACACACCATGCGCCGCTATGTCTCGTTGGCGCCCATAGTTTGAGGCAAATTCAAAATACTATTACCTGTCCATAAAATATGGGAAAACAATGGGATAATGATATTTTTGAATGCCTTATTCATGATGCTTAACATTGGTGCATATTCAGGACAATGGCTTCACTCTGAAAGTGAATTGTTTTTCATGAAAAGGGCGAAATTCATAATTCAAAACTTCACTTTGCACCACTAGTTACCATTGCCACATAATGTGTAGTACCACGTACAAGCATTGTCACATGATGTGCAGTACCATGTATTAGCATTGCCACATAATGTGTAGTACCACGTTCTAGCATTGTCACATGATGTGCAGTACCATGTATTAGCATTGCCACATAATGTGTAGTACTACATACTAGCATTGTCATATGATGTGCAGTACCATGTATTAGCATTGCCACATAATGTGTAGTACTACATGCTAGCATTGTCACATGATGTGCAGTACCATGTATTAGCATTGCCACATAATGTGTAGTACTACATACTAGCATTGTCACATGATGTGCAGTACCATGTATTAGCATTGCCACATAATGTGTAGTACTACATACTAGCATTATCACATGATGTGCAGTACCATGTATTAGCAATGCTATATAATGTACAGTACCATGTATTAGCATTGTCACGTGACGTATTAGCTGCATCACAATATATGCGCCATACAATAAGCATGGGTTTTTGTATGATAAGCAGTACCATTGATAATGTACAGTAAAATATTGACTTTGTCATTGCCAGTGCCAGAGTCTCATATGGCAGTACTGCCTCACAGGAAATTCTACTAGATGCAATCTCTGTGGGAAACTGTGCTCATAATGTCTCTTATTGCCCCCATCAGGTATTCATGCACATGTAGGTTATTGTTTACAGTGAGCATAGCCTTGCAGGTCAATTACCGCCAGGTCTCTTGCCCGTGGACGCTATTTGTCCCTCAAATATTTAACTGCCCTGAGCACGTTTACATATGCTCTCTTTATGCTAATGCAAATCATAATCTGAAGATTTCTGATAGTTCAAAACAAAAATGATTACTTCACATATCATTGTATGATTTATCTCGATATAAAACTGTGGTTAGCATTTGGAATTGTTCCTCTATAGGATTCGATAGACATATATATCGGTCATTATTTGTAGGCACTCTATCACATGGAACTACATTGCCTCCGGGGCGTTTTCATTTTTCATGTACAGGAGATGATCATTCAGGCTGGACCAAGAAATAGAGAGGCCTAAGTCAGTTAGAACATCAGAGTCCTTGTATCTTATGCATCATGTTGTCATCGCAGTAAAGATTCTAAAGCCCTTTTGGTGGCATGTTGATATATGTAACTGTGCTGCAATCAAATGGGTTTTTATGAGTGTTTTTATTATATTATGCAACAATAACTAGTGTATGAATATGGACGAAAATAGGTCCGGAGGAAATGGTAGTTTTGTCAATATTTTCACAAAGGATCTAAATGAGAAGCTGGTAGAGCTTGAGTACACATAGGTGGGATAAAAGATTGATGTGTGTCGCAACCCACCATATTAGACACAAAAGTTGCCACCAACAGGTCGGCTCAGTCAAACCGCTCCCAGGGGGCGTCCATGTATCTCAGGTCATACGTCATAGGGTCTCAACCGTTGCCCCTCCATGTGCCAAAAATGCGCCCCCCGTCGAGATCATGCTCTAATTGGCTATGATGTACACGTTAGCGTCGTCCGCCGTCTTCTGCTGACTGCCAGAATGGCCTCAACATAGGTCTCTGATCACACTTCAAAGTCCATGTAATACTCACTCGCTAGCTGCTCACTGACCTCTGACCTATGATCTGAGTAGGACGGCAAGTGGCTCCTCGTGGGACACACCACCTGCTGACCCTCTGACATCCACGCTGGTCTACCTCCAGGGAGCAGTCATTATTCATTGTGGAAGATTTAGCATATTGAAAATATTGCATAAGCAAAACTAAGATGGCGAGATAAAGGACGTGACACGGCATATGAAGCCCCCGTATGTAGGCATGGCAGGTATGTGTTGTTTACCAAGCATGGGGCCACAATGCGGATGCTTATACATTGCCCACCACTACTATTAATATGACAAACAACATTGCACTATACACGGCCTCTCCTTCCCTTGTATGAGCAGTTATAACTCATCCCTGTGCCCTCAGAGGTCCACTGGGTCACAGTCATAGGCAATCGTCTCTGGCATCGCTCACAAGATGCGCATTGCTTAACTCAGAATTACTCCTCAAACTAAATGCTGAGACAAAACATACTATTGGATGCGTACAAAAGTAGCAATATAAGATGCGCCGCTATGTCAGCCAATAATTCATAATTTGTTTGTATTCGTGACCTTTTTAAACACATCAGTACGTCAGGTAGGATATAACCCTGCCGTCCTTATCACTTTCCTGATAATCCCGTGATTTAGTTGCTGAATGCTTTGCCCGTCATATCCAATGATTATAGTGGCTTAAAGGAAGCGCCGCCTTTATAATGAAAAAAGGGACAATGTCAAACTGTTTATTTCGTGTATCAGACAATTATGTGTACCACAGGGAATAAAGCCATAGTATTTGAAACTGCCCAAAGGCGATACTTTGAGTGATTACGCTATACAGTGGTGGTGCCTCTTGGTTTGATCTAATGCAGGCGTAGATGCAGACACTGTACTCACTAGACCTGTAAGATGTGTACAACTCACCTCTCAACCAAAGTGTGTGAAATATTATGTAGGTGTCATTCATGTAGCCCCCTTGCGGAGACCTATACTCAGAAATAGCTTCTAGACCAGCCATCATCAGGGGCGAAGCAGTAAGTATGTAACATGAGTGAACCTCAGTACCAAAATGTACCAAAGCAGAAAATTGTTGCTGGCACGCAGAGCAAAGAAGCAGGCCTCATTACCGAGTATTTTTATGAGGTGCAAGTACACGCAACAATACAATATCGTGTTTTATATGGTGAAAGAATTCAATAGAAAACGCATTATACAAGAACAGATTGATCTGACATGATGGAAGGCCTCACACTTGTAAAGGAATAGTGGCAAAGAAACCATTCTCAAAGCAGACAATGCTCAGATATTAATCGTATTCTTATGTAAAATCACGATTTATATTACATTTGTCATCAAAGTCGCCTTGGTGGTATTTGTGCTGTCATATATGCTTGACAAGGAAGATTTCAGGGACCGCTCCTGCGACCATTGTGTCACTCACCGACCCCTCTTAGGGCATGCGCGTGACTCTCGCAGTGACATGGACATGGCAATTCCTGACAACAGGTGACAACATCCATACAATATTAGCTGTAAACAACGCTGTGACCAATTGTCCCATTTAGGGAAAAGAGAGCGATATGAATAGCACAGCAAGTTGAAGTAGACATAAAAACTTCCCTTTTATCAGCTTGAGCAGCAGGTTTTGACCTTTTATGTGGGGGTCTGACACCAGAACATGCGGTATTATCGTTTACCTATTTGGTGGTTACATCTGGGAACTGCCTTTTGCGCATATATTTGGGCACGTGACAAAGGACCATCTCACTGTGCACTGATGCTTTAAAATAAGACCAAGAAATGTTCTGATAGGTGTACGTGCACACAAAATCTGCTGGTCTGCTGGTCATCTCGTCTACAATGTGACGATTCCATTTTCAGGTGTTAATTTTACATGTGCAATCTCAAGAACAATGAAATGTAATGCAAAGAAAACGTGGGCAAATTCATGCCAAATACTGCTCGGAATTGTTTACTTCTTTGATTCTTAATTGCAGCTGTTCTAATTGCTGGTACGTTTCACTCTGCCTTGGTCGATTACAGTCCTATGTCAATCAAGACTTGTATTGCCACCTCAGATTGCCTCTGAACGGGAACGTCTCCGGATTTATCCCATATTTCAGAGTGTCTCATAAGTTCGATGTGAGACACTTCTCGGCTCATTGTGGACATTCAGCTGTTAAATTAATTGAGATATAGTTGTAGTCGATGATTGAATATGTTTACAGTTAGAATAGTCCAGAATATCTGGAGATGAGGCAGACACATATATCTGCTGAGGGTGTGTGTGACCCTGGGGCTGATACTACCAAACAAACCACCAGCTACTTATAGATGGTTGTCTCTTTTGTGAAAGCAAATTGCCCGGAAAACGACCCACAAGGGTTCTTTTCTTCTCACTGTTTTTGCAATCCACCCATTTCTTCCATTTATTCATGACCTGGAGATCTTGTGGCTCTTGTGAATCGTCAATTCTCTGCACTTCTAATCAATAGTCGCCATATTTGATGAATCTGATTACGTCATGCAAGGGCATCATTAGCGACCTCTGGTGTCAGTAATGTTACAAAATTAATTGGCATTCTTTGATTTTCCTTTCACGCAATTAACTGTGGGTAAAGGTTGTGGAATGCTTATCATGAAGAGCTCATAACGGGCGATATTTCTAATAGATTGCATTACCAGTTTAATCTTAAAGGTACTTACCACAACAGGACCGTTATGACTGTTATATAGGGAATATACTGTTAGATCGGTTTTTATTTGACTTAATCAAAATAAAATTGCATTTCAACGTGGCCAATCATAATATGAAGCAAATGCGTGGCGTGCTATTTCCTTTAAGAGATATCACCTACATTTTCATCATCCATTCAGACATAAGGGCACCATTATTGTTGAAATAATCAACTGGGCTGGCTGGCGACCTGATTAAATGTCTCCAAGTGTGGTGGGGGTTTCTCTCATGTAAAAACACCATGAGCAGGCCTAGTCTGATATAGCGCTGTATCACTATTTTATCATTATTTTTGTTATTTAAAAATACCTCATGGACAACATGCATGAGCATACGAAAACTAAACCACACTCATTTTCTACGCTGTACTACAGTACTGAATATACGACTGATTAAAGGAGAGGTGACTATTTTAAATGTGAATATAAAATGTCTGGAAGTTGTCTGCTTGGAAAAGACGCCACATGGCATGGCCATGATGAATTATGTGTCAACCCCGTGTGACGACAAAGTCCTTGCCTCAAAGTTATGACAAATATGCTAAGCTCTCCAGCAAGTCAGGTTTATAATCCACACTCTACGTTAATGAACAATATACCTCTGGCAAATATGGACGGTTCCTGTATGTTTTATGCTATTTGGAATGTGAAGATTTTCACCAGCTAACTCTTGTCAACAACGAGCGAGGAGTCATATCGACGATTTATGACTAACGTGCTCGGAATCGTAGTCCCTGCATGTCAACCACGAAACAAACCTCATTATGCTCTGCGTTTGTTCTTCAAATTATGTGCCCCATATGAAAACCACAAAGTCCAAACTAATGCACACAATCACAGAAATCCCCTTATGGACGTAAAGTATATACTCTCCGGAACGTAGGGGTCCTTTTACCAAATAGAATAGCCCAATATACGATTTTTGAGATATATGTAACAACCAATATGTATAATCAACTGGTTGTTCCACACAATGGAATATATCACATCCATAGCAACATTGATATTGTATCGTCATTTACAAACAGTCCGGATTCACTTCATTAACTGAAAGATTTGCTCAGGCATTTATTAAAGCTTTCACGGAGGTCACAAACTATCTTAAAGAGATTTGGTGTATGTTTAACTGATGTGTGATCATTAAACTGATAAAAAAATGTCTTCCTGAAATAAACCAAAATACACCTGCCAGGGTCATTGTGCTGTACTGAAGGCGCCATGTACTGAGCGTGTACTCACGTGACCATTATTGTGGTCCAGAAGTGTAAGGCCAGTAACATAGAACAAAAACTAAAGGGCAAACAAGACTCCATAAAAAGTAGCACAAAAATTTATATAGGGGAGTGTGATGGGTACTAATATTTGGTCACTAAAGTTTATGTAATGAACATCTATATTATATAGGGAAAAGGTGAATCTGATTTCATGAAA
Source organism: Amphiduros pacificus (assembly GCA_949316495.1). NCBI lineage: Eukaryota > Metazoa > Annelida > Polychaeta > Phyllodocida > Hesionidae > Amphiduros > Amphiduros pacificus. The sequence goes on along the minus strand of OX439004.1, from coordinate 16,066,160 downwards.
GCGTTGATTTATTGTTCGTTTGATTAATTATGTGTAATACTCTTCTAATCAGTTAAACATTAACAATTAAAGACGCACAGCTTTTGGGTAAACCTTTATGATTAACTATTTAAGTTAAAATTATGCTCAGTTTTAATTAGCTTCCTATTCCAAAAAATATAATGATTTGTGTAAATAGTTAACAGTTGTAGTGTGGTAGTTGTAGCTGACAGGAAGTAAGACGCGGTTAAGATTGTGTCAACTTATCCGTCTTGTAGCATGTACACCCTGTGACTAAGGTCTTGCTTCAACCATGCTTTTATAACAGGAAGACTTGCTCAGGATAAAAGCTAGCTTGAAGTACTTGCTGAGAAACGCTCCGGAGGTTGAATCAGTGAATTGCGTCAATCTCTCTACCCATACGCAGAACCTTCCTGTCAGTGTGTGTGTATGTGTGTGTGTGTATACATACGCCTTCTATAAGTATATACAGTTTTAGAAATCTTGATGAATCATATGAAGGAATTTGGGCCTACTCGGTTTGTCTTTCCTGAAATACTGCGGTAGGAAGATATATCTCTTGTAAATGCACATGGAGATCACATGTTGCAAATTAGGAACATATTCAGTCAGCTCTAACTGGGCACATATCTCCTTTATCATTCATCAATGTCCTTGGTACTGCTCATTAAAGCAACATCCATCATCATTAAGATTAATTCTTATCACCTATACCATTCACACCATCAAATAGCTCATGATGAAATATTTATGTGGAAAATATATTGGTGGTCCACTGTTTGTGTCTCTGACCTTTTCTTTGCCAATAATATATGCTCCTTGTCCGCCATGTTGCAGTCCCACACCAAGATGAATGCAGATTGGTCTAAATGTGTCTTGACTGGTCTAAGCACTTTGTGATTGGTCTAAATGAATTGATATTGGTCTGTGAGAAAATTGGTTTGGCCAGTGGGGTTTTTATATCCAAAATATAGCAGAGATGGCTTTGGAAGGAATATCACACTGTGCTTCTATTGTACCTGACCTCCTTGTTGAGAGCAAGAAAACGATATAACTTTGCCAGAATATGAAAAAGAAGTGTGTGTGTGTGTGTGTGAATCCAGTAACATTTAGGATATCAACCATTTCTTCTTTCATTATAACTGTATGAATAAAAACGATGAACTTAGTATCGATTAAATGCCAATTTAGATTGTACTATTATTAACAAAATCTTAAACAAACGTTTTAAATAATATTGGTCAATAATTAAAATAACAGATAGGAAGTTCTAAATAATGCTTTGCAATCTGCTATTCATTTTATTGTAGGTCAAATGACTTTTTAGATATTTAAAAGCTGAAGATCTTTCATGTTGACATATGTATGACACATGTATGGATAGTTTGATTTCCAGAAAACCCATGACTTAAACCGCAGATGGAATAGCTACTGTGTATTATTCAATATTATGCATTGACGGAGCAAAATCAAATGCACTAGATTGTGTGTAGATATATTCTATGAGCAAAGGCCCTGATTAGCTGGCACCGGATAATGTGAAGAAGACATGGTCAGGGAGGGGGTAGAGTCAAGGCAGTTATGCACAGGACCCGGATAGTAATGCGTCCAGATATGTTAGCATCGGATGTGTACAAAGTGGGGAGGTAATGCAACGGGAAAAACCATTTCCATGTCCATGTATTATTGCGCGATTAGCTGACCAATTGGAATTCTGGATGTGAGAAGTAGGCCATATTAAGTGGCCAACTCACGTCCACATAGACCCCACACCAATACCACCCAAATACATCGCCACACATCTTCACTGGACCTATCCCAAACATCCCTACCGGAACTAAGCATTTTCCTCTTTCCTGATCAGTTTCATTCTAAAGATTGTATCGAATTTGCCCTTTACTTCTTAGGAGGTTAGTGACCTTCAAAGGACCTTAGAATCTAATAATTCCATAGAATGTAATACTTAGTATAGAGCCGGATTGACATGACTCGCTTTGAAGTTTAGATGCTGTGCGGAGGATTGGTCAGTAGACGAATTGCTACTGTGAACTATGTGTCTGTGCCATCCTGCCCGTCATCGTGTTGGGAGTCTGGGTAGTGTCAGCTGGTTGACATATGTAATAGATTTGTCAAGGACGGCATGTGCAACTGACAACTCTCACTAACACAATTTGATCAATTTTTCCATCTACATTTATATTTGAACACTCTAAGTGATTTTTTTCTTGTACATAAGCATATAATCAAAGCTGGCATCTAAATGTATTATATAATTTAACGCTGGCGTATAATGGTTCAGGCGAAAAGACTGGATGCTTGGGTGATAAGGTTACACATTGCCTCATACCAATTTCACCAACTTTACCGATTGCCACATATGCAAATATGGCTTCCTTCCGGTTAACAGCCTCGCATTCATTTAGAAGAGTAGTTTCGAACTTGGAGTATTGGGAGAAACGTTATTGGTTCAATTTGATTCACGTGAGCTATAACGCTCGAAAAAGTGGATCTCTTCGCTGCGTCAGGAAGCACTTTTCTGATGTAAAACAAATGTTTCTTGGCTTGAAGATAGCTTGTCCATGTCTCGTGGTCCAGTCATAAATCCAAAGCTGCATGGCTAGCTTATTCTGTTTTATGGTACGACTTGCTGAAGCAGCCCAAACTACATCTTAGAGACCAAAATAAACCAATGTGAAGACACCAAATGCGATTTAGATACTCTCAATTCGCCATGAAGTCTGTTCACGCAACAAACATGGAAAAGTAACTTGAATCAAATTGAATTTTGCATTATGCGAGAATCGAGAATTAAGTTTTGAGGAGGTGTGGATTTATGGGGGAAATAATGAAGCAATGGGTTGATGTCACAATGCCAACATCTCTGGGAATTTGCATTTACATTGAATAGAGACAGACACAGACATTTTGAAAATGTCCATTTCTCTGAACCTGATGATGGTTTTAACCCTAAAATCTCCCCAAGCCATCAACTACATTAATGCAAGTGATTGAAATGGAGAGTGCCAAGTGCCCTGTGCATTGTATAACTATTACTTATGGATCAGTGTTAATATTTCTATTCACCCCTTAACCCTCATGTCTACCTTTATCCTTTCATTGGCATTTTCCTTATGCCTTCTGTTTTAACCCTCTCTACTCCATGTCAATCACGGTGAAAGCTCAGAAACACAAAAGAGGGAACAAAGTAGTGGGTATTCTCTCATCTTAGGATAGCCCAGGGACATCACAGACTGCTGTTAACAGTGAGAATTAATGAACATAAAAAGCCTCGGCATCTCCCCTGTGTACACTGCATCATGAGATGCCTATCAAATCTTGGAGAATCACAGCACCTATACCAGTGGAACCTAAGTTAAAAGTCAGACACAGCAAAAGGCTACTACATTCTAGATGATAAAATCAAATTAATTTATATAAATTGGTAGAACATATCCAATCTCTAACCACATGATGTCAGAGCAAATATTACCAAACAGAGACCAAGATATGAGCTTTCGACGGGAGATTTGTGACCAGTCCGTTGTATGGGACACATCTGGGTTGGTCGCCACAACCAATTAATTGCTGTTTAAACTTGGCTGAGGGCGGTATGTGCTCGCATTGTGGCAGCTCAGAGGAAGCAGTGGACGCCGCCAGTTGGCTCCAGTGCTGGGCCTAATGTGGCCTCTAAGGTGTCCGATACTACTGCCATTCCTTTGTCATCATACACTACGAGATTATTGATTCTGGCTGCTCAGCTGTCTAAATGTCAATTTACACAAAACGTGTCAGAAAATGTCCGAGTAAGAATCCTTATTCAGGTTGCGCTATTTTGTACGGTATAGAGGTGTTTTCTTCTTCTGTTTTTGAAAAAATATTACCTGGTTAGATCTAAACCGCTCCATATTCATTATATTTTAATATATAACTAGGAATGAAACATATTTTAAAGACCTCCCAGGTAACTTTAATGATTATTCATGGAGAATACGTGGTATGTGAATAAGTCTTGGAGTGAGATTTGCACAGCGTCTCATACATTATGCCAATATATGGTGGATGACCGAGGAGTGAAATGATAATTTATCTGAAGCTATCAAGCTGTGTTTGTAGACAATGATAATTCGGAACAAATATTCTTGATTTGACGTAAAATTTGAAATATTATCCATTGAGTAATCCTCCAATAATAAGTTGCTTATATTGGCATTAGGCCTGAATACAAAAATGCGAAAGTGACAAGCTGTGTTTGTGCAGTATATCTTTGTTCTATAAAACGGAATGCCTGATACCTAAGATACATCACGCCACTCTCAAAACCTCATTATTAAAGCAGTTTCAAACAAGAATCTCAAGCAACGATGATTTTGTGCAGAAATTAAAGTCTCTGATATCATAGAGGTGACCAAATTAAAATCAAATGAAATCAAATGCTCCAGCTTTGTGGCATCGCAACTGTGACGCGATGATTAAGGGCTACTTATTGGAGTGAAGTCAACGAACCCCTGCATATTTTGAGTCAGGGGCATTTAAATTTGTTGCCAACTGTGAAGATTATATTGGTTGTGCTTTGTGAAGTTCAGTCTCAGATCCATTTGAGACTCCAGAAATCAGGAAATTCTTGATTGGGATTATCTACAGGATACAAAGGCCACTTTTCACGATATATTTAGAATCTCACGGAAAAGTAATTTTTATATCTATGACTTCATTCCTCCAGTAATATAAAATTATGCTTCCGATTTGCGACATTAATTATGCCATAATTGCGTGATGTTCAACTTAACCATTCTTGTGTGATTTCAAACTGTACCCTTAATGTATGATATTTGAGTATTTTACATTTTGATCTTTATATCTATTTATAAACATATTCTTGATTGCAGTTCAATATTCAACAAATGCTTGATTGCAATATATTATTCTTTACATGATAAAGGACTGTGAATTAATGTGTTATTTTGTGGCATCCTTTTTGTTGTTGCTGACATGCAATGCTAAAATGATATTTTTTTTCGAGAGTTCCAATCTTCACACAATATCTTATAATGTGGCGGGGTGCCACGGTAACGCCTTATGTGCGAGTTTGCAGAGTGTATATAGTAGCTATTGTGCAATATTCATGATATATGACTGAGCCAAGTGATTTTGAAGCACCAAGTATGTGCCAGTTCTACCAGCATCGCCCATTTCACCAACAAGTTGCATGGTAATGACAAAAAATTACACGTCGCTCGAGGAAACGAAACGTCCTTTTCATTCGTCATTTCGCGTGCTTGGTCACCCATGTCTCCCCAATGATAAAAGTTTAAGCATGCTGCAAGAGTGATAATAAAGACCACTCTCGTTAAATTCCCCCATGGTCTAATTCACCACAGTCCTGCAGCCCGCATGATACTAAGCCCTCCTACTTTTGCAAGTTCCATGTTTTGGATTGCATTGCTGAGCATCATGGGAGAAAGCTGTTATCACGTTGTCACGGATGAGAACTTCGGGGATAAAAGACTGTTGGGTTATTCCTTTCATATAGCCTACAAGTTTGCAAAGCAAGGGGTTAGTGGGATTCTTGTGGTGGTGTTTTGAACTTTGTGGCGTGGAATCAATAGCATAAGTCCCACATCTACAATCAAATACTGCACCGATGATACTTCAACTAGGCGAGATTTTTCTGTCGATTGACCTTCGCATTCTTGAATAACGCCACGCAAATACTGTTCACTTTCGGTGACGGAGGAAGGACAATGTAGGCACAAGAGAAGGAAAACACCAGCTGAAAGACATGAGCAAATCATGGCACGCTGTGTTTGACAAAAGACAATGTTTAACAAGTCAAGCGTTGGAGTAATGGCAGTGTTAACTGTATTCCTAATGTCAATGGACTAAAGTTCTCAGACTAGGTATTAGTGTATGTTATTTTAGCCCGCATGGGTGCAAACGCAGTTCATGTGCTTTCTTGACAGAATCATGTGACATAATCATATATATATATATATGTTTATGTGTGTGTGTGTGTGTGTGTGTGTTAGAATGGGAGCAAAACTCAATATGTCCTGCTGTGCCTGTTATATGTGTGAATTTAAAGATATCAAGGGCAGCAACCCAACATTGATTTGAAATGCCGAAGTTTTTACGAATGTATAATATATTCCTTTTGTAAGATAAGATGACAAAAATGCTCTGTTCTTCGGCGCCTAGATATATTTTCCTTATTCTGACAAATTAGAGTGAGCGACCCCTGTGGCTTGGGCAGATTAGAGAAGAAGTGTGATGCTCGTATTTCAGATGCAGAGACACATTGGAGTGTTCTGTAGAGACTTGGAAAGTATGTACATTATAGAGAAGGTCTGCATGTGCACAAAGCATTGTGAACTCCGCGGTGTAAACCTCGGCCCTTTTGTATCACACAGTTAGCATGACAATTTTATTTCCAGGTAACATATTATTACAAAACCAAATATACTTCACATCTAAATCTTTTTGTAAGGGACGATAATAAGGTTGATCAAAAAAGATGTAGATGATGTTGTAAAATAAGCAGAAAAGATGTCGCAAACAGCACACAGATCTCAGGGTTGAGAGCAATTTGATGCCCGTGTTTCACGTCAGATCTCTGTTTATTTCTTTACTGAAATGTTTGCATAATGTGAGTATCAAATATGACATGACTTCAAATGAAGAACTGCAACACACAAATCACCAGGGTGATGATATATCAGGTTGCAAAGTCAATGTTCTCCAAAATCCCGCAAGAAAGATATACTGCAGTCTTACATAACAGCCAGGTATATCATTTGTATGGAATATTCTCTTAGTTGCGCGTTATCTAACATATAATCATATTATAGTATGTGCTGTAGTAATAAAACCATTGTTTAACCACTGCAATCTGGTTGTTATGTGACCTTCTCTAAGAAATGACTTGATCTTATATGTATGCGTTAATGTATTAATGTATTACAATGATCTGCAGCTTGTTAAGAGCACCACTGTTTAGCATCACCTGTCTTGTTTTTGGGAACAATTTTGTGCTGGTGTGTTTAACTAAATCAGAGGGTTTCTATATGGGATTTGTTCCAATATGAAGCGAATGGCTAGAGTTATGGCTTGTTAAGCGTCTATCCGAGCCAGGGCCCGACCTCCTGGGTGCACATAGCCCTGCAATCGCCGATAAAATCAATGGGGCGAGAGACAGTTCCCTAGAATTGGGCTTAAATCTTGGAAGGACGGCCTGAGCAGTTGTGCAGGCCATTGTGAGTAGTACAGGACCCTCGCTTAGGTTACATCTCCCGGTCTATTCTTACAGCGTCCTCATTGTCATTGCAGCTATCCACCACATCGCATGTGCATTTTATAATTCTAAGCCAAAAAAGAAGAGATATATTAATGAGTGTAGCATGATTGTAATATAAGAAATTAGGGTGCGCTTTAGAGGGTGGTTGTACCATATTTTGAGTGGGTGTGAAGAGGGAGGCGTGACAGGTGGTGGGATGCAGGTCATTGATCGGGCTGGTGGGCATGCCGTGACATCAGATGACCTCGCCTGCTTTCCCCTAATAGAGCGTCATTCTGTGAGGCCGAGACCTTTCAGTGTCCATTTCACTTGCTAGCATTGATACCTCCAGACCGCCCCCTCCGCAGGGCAAACCTTTACCTCTGTCTCGTGAATTACGAAGCAGAAGGTTGACCCTCTGGTTGAATCGCTTGTCACGGTGGCCACCAAAGAATACTCGCAAACACAATACAAACATGTAATTCCCTGTGGTAGATCATGCTGCCCGTATCCAGGGGAGCTTACACTCCAGAATAGGTCTGGACATATCACGGTATACGGGGTCGCCTAGGTTACTCGCTTGAGACGATGTCTGTAAACTGCTCTTGCTACATCATCAAGTGTATGGTTACCACACAAAACCTTTTTGACGGTTCCAGAATGTCGCATACTATATTGTGTTATTTAATATTCTATACTATATTTTTTATTTTTACAGGATGAAAGGAGTCAGGTTCTGACAACAACAGGATTAGTTATAGCAGTAAGTATAATCATTGATATACTATCATAAATGATATAATAACACAGAATCTTCTCTAATTAATTTATCGCAACCGGAAATGATTTACACCTGGAACTGCCAAATGAAAGCAGCTTGTACGATACTCTTGGGGTATAGTTAAGATATTACAGATCTGTTTTTGAGGCAAAGAAAATTATTCTTTGCGAGGTTATTCAATATACCAAGTCACTGTTCAGCGGGAAATGTTCAGCCTGTCTTTATGAAGATATAAGGACTTTTAAAGTGTGGTTATTACCCTAATATGAATGTTTTACCTCAATATAATGGTGGGCTCAATATCATAAAGTGCTTTGTGCTATCATTTGTCCCCAATAAGCCTTTAGTAGCATGATAATTCATATAAATGGTTTGACAAAATATAGCGGAGTGTGTAACCTCTTGGCACCATTTACTGGGGCTTGGTCAAGTGTAAAGGAAGCAATGCGTCTGTGGGGCATCTAGCTTGCATCTGCCGTGGTACCGCTCCCATCACTTCCCTTGGTAGCTGCCGCCAGAAATTGTCTCATGGCGATTTACAAACTCTGCTGTGTTTATTAACAAATTGCTTTGAACTGGTTATTGACCATAAACCCAACTCGTCTGCCTGATGTTCCTGACTCATGTTGTTATATTTTGTGTAATATAAAGTAGATGATGGAAAATACTAGAAAGTGATTGCCCATGCTACAGTTTATATAGTTAACATGATTCACAGCTTTAAGACATAGATACATAACATTAATCATTATTTCATATCTATTTGTGGATATGACTCACCGTTCTTGAATAAAATAAAATTAGTTTTGGTGCAAAAATCAAAGCATTTATTTGTGACCTGACTTTGCAGAAGTAAAAGCTATTAAATTAATTTGAAATTTGATAATCCTCAACTGCAATCCATGAGATGCTTTACACGAAGAACTTTGGAATGAATAATGTAATAATGTGTCCCCTAGGAGTCGCTTAATAACTATTAAAATCATGTAATTCTCCTCTGAAGTCCTCCACATGTGAGATGGAAATTATTCATGTTTGGTGTTACCAGAGGGAAGCCGAGTATTTATTGTTTACACTCTACACCATATTGTGGTGACGTCATGTCACAATCATGGCGAGTCTCGCATATTTGTGTTCTCAACTTGAGTATGGTTGTTGCTTATCAGCTTGTCTGCTATAGCAGCCTCAGCAACAAAAAATAATTGGTCTTGTTATGTAGTGATTCAGATTCGATATCATTAATCTAAACGGGAGTAAGATTGATGAAGTAATTTAAAACTGGTTCCATGTTTAAACACTACTCAAGTGAGGTTATAACGACTAAATTAACCCCTTTCTGCTCGCACGCCATGCAGAGGAATGCCTTGAGCAACTCATTCAGGTTGAGTAATAATTATGAAATGCGACAGTCATTATTGTACCGATACTTTCCCCTAACTAATTACAGCCATATTTGATGTACGATAAAGTTGCAATGTCTTGCATCTTTTACATCCCGAATAGAAAAACAAACATAATATGCATTTTGATTGCGATATCGATACTTCTCAAATTCTTAAATTTGACACAAAAGAAATAATATCAGATGATGCGGCTTTGCTTAATACTTTTTGCAAACATATATTTCTATGATTATCGATAAATAAACTACTTGTTTGCATTTAGAGACTTACATATTTTATATGACAAATACGTACATGCTTTTTACATCATCTTTGACACTTCGATAATTTATTTAAACAGGAGTGGACGGACGAGCGATTGACCTGGGATCCAGAACAGTTTGGCAATTTGACAGATATCATCATAAAGGCAGACAAAATATGGTTACCCGAACTGGCAGTGATGAATGGGTAAGTATATATATGTATAACACAATAGGGAAATCCTAAAAATACTTACCAGAGCTGACAGTGATTAATGGGTAATTAGGACACAACAAAGACAAACTAGAAATAAACTCATTAGCAGATTTCCACCTTTCTGAAAAAAAACTAGAACAATCTCCCACACTCGGAATCGACTTACTCTTACTCAGGTAGTGAGAAAAAACATACGAGTGCAACTCGTGACACCCACTGTGTATCATACAGCTGTCTGAGATGGGTATACCTGGTATGTGTACCTTAAACAGCTGTCTGAGATGGGTATACCTGGTATGTGTACCTTAAACAGCTGTCTGAGATGGGTATACCTGGTATGTGTACCTTAAACAGCTGTCTGAGATGGGTATACCTGGTATGTGTACCTTAAACAGCTGTCTGAGATGGGTATACCTGGTATGTGTACCTTAAACAGCTGTCTGAGTTGGGTATACCTGGTATGTGTACCTTAAACAGCTGTCTGAGATGGGTATACCTGGTATGTGTACCTTAAACAGCTGTCTGAGATGGGTATACCTGGTATGTGTACCTTAAACAGCTGTCTGAGATGGGTATACCTGGTATGTTTACCTTAAACAGCTGTCTGAGATGGGGAGAGCTGGTATTTGTACCCCCAGACAACTGTTTGAGTTGGGGAGAGCTGGTAATTGTACCCCAGACAATTGTGTGAGTTGGGGAGAGCTGGTAATTATACCCCAGACAATTGTGTGAGTTTGGGAGAGCTGGTAATTGTACCCCAGACAATTGTGTGAGTTGGGGAGAGCTGGTAATTGTACCCCAGACAATTGTGTGAGTTGGGGAGAGCTGGTAATTGTACCCCAGAAAACTGTGTGAGTTGGGGAGAGTTGGTATGTATTCACGCAGCTTCTCACCAGACAAAGGTCTTTGTTGACTGTAGTATAATGTTACATGATTACCATAATGCTGTTTGTGTAAATGTTTACATCATCCACGATTTTGATCACTACCATAATATGATGTATTTTTCCACAAGCGACTGACTTCAAAGGTGAACTACAGGCAAGGAAAAGGCGCGGAGTATTAAACATTTGTAAAAGGCATGCCGGCGAAAGCATTCGCAAATGTTGTGCTTCCTTAATAATCATTTGTGATACATGTAGGCAAGTTGTGAAAGCACCAAGACAAGTTTGTCGAGTGTTGGTCGAATATTGCATCAAAATCTCTTACGGGCCAAACACGTAATGACCAACACTAGAGGAAATGAGAAATTCAGATAGCTTCTGACATTATGGGTTTTTGAAAAGAGAAACCCACGACACTTGGAAAAAACAGCCCAAAAGATGGATTGGAGGATAATAATATTGTAAAAACTTTAAATAAATGTATCTCGATGGCTGATTGGTGGTTGAAGAAGTGGTTGATTTCTATTCAAGAAATAACTAGACATGGAACCTTAATACTTTATATGTAAAAAAAACAGGTCATAGCATTCGCTTGCAATATTATACTGTAAAATAAATGCGGTATTTTATATATATATATATATAACATTGAGGAGTACATATTCTGCTGAGTAGGAAGAAAGCGGTTTGATGGCTGTTTTGTCCGGCAGTAGACACATTCTCCCCAGGTATTCTGGGGCCACGGTATTATCATATGAAGTGGAAGCTGCTACAACACCCAGGCCAGCTATTCCAAACAAGAGACTTCATTTCCTCTGTAAAATGAAACTCTCAGGTGAAGGTCTAAAACCTTCAAGTGGCCCTGTCAGCTATTACAGTCCCTCGCCACGCACACAAAAAAAACATTCCACTGCCACATATAACCACGAGGCACCATTTTATGATAAAATATTTAAAGCTTTCATGCGATATTGTGTTTTTTTTCTTTAAAAACATGGCATTGTTGTGCTATTCAGCACTACATGGTCTCAGCCACAATGACATACTGAGTATCCATCACAAACAGTTGGTCTAAAAAGCCTTTCCGGAAAGCCCATCGCATTAAAGATAATGTGTGTTAGTAAGTTAAGGTGAGTCAGCACTTAGTTTGTTCTTCGTCTGCCGGACAGAACAATGGCCAAATTGATGGAGTGTTCTGCCTGGGATGTGCTGTAGGATTCTGATAGATCGTGAATGTGGTAGGCGGCTCACATACATCACAGGGAGAAGTGGACACTGCGCGATGAGATGAGGGGCATAAAGTGAGGTGGTCAGGGTGCCCAACCCACCCCGACATTACCACTCAACTACACCACCACCATGGGTCACTAACATAGACCACCAGCATGGGCCACTAACATGGGCCACTAGAATAAACCACCAAAACGGACCGCCAGCATGGGCCACCAGCATGGGCCACCAGCATGGGCCACTAGCAGAGACCACCAGCATAGACCACCAGCATGGGCCACCAGCATGGGCCACCAGCATGGGTCACTAGCATGGGCCACTAGCATAGACCACCAACATGGACCACCAGCATGGGCCACCAGCATGGGTCACTAGCATGGGCCACTAGCATGAGTCACTAGCAGAGACCACCATCATGGGCCACTAGCATAGACCACCAGCATGGGCCACTAGCATGGGCCACCAGCATGGGTCACTAGCATGGGCCACTAGCATGAGTCACTAGCAGAGACCACCATCATGGGCCACTGGCATAGACCACCAACATGGACCGCCAGCATGGACCACCAGCATGGGCCACTAGCATAGACCACCAGCATGGGCCACTAGCATGGGCCACTAGCATAGACCACCAACACGGACCGACAGCATGGACCACCAGCATGGGTCACTAGCAGAGACCACCAGCACAGACCACCAACATGGGCAGTCAGCATAGACCATTAACATGGGCCACCAGCATGGGCCACCAGCATGGGCCACTAGCATGGGCCACTAGCATGGGCCGTTGGCATAGACCACCAACATGGACCGTCAGCACGAACAGCTACAGTATTGAACACACGTTTTTTAAGTGGTAAAAAATATATTTACAGAAGGAAATTTCCACTTTCATCTAATGCAAACGCTTACGGATACCTTACTTTCAATGTTTTGAACCGAAATTGATAATTTTCTTTTATAAAATTGGGGGTTCAGACAGAGGAAATGCCAGATTTGATTCTTTGTCAGTGAGAGCCTGATCGGACAAGCCAAAAGTTCCGCTCTTTTCATTACGTAGAACCCTTCTTCCTTGAGCGTGGGCATCCCCTGTTGCTATGGCACATCCGGGATCTCCTTATAGTCCTCAGCGGGATAATTAATGACATTTTACATCCCCTACATGAGATCGTCATGCGCCATGTAAGCACACTTTATATCTGTGCAAGATGATACCAGCAGCATTTTGTATGAAATAGCAATGACATAAAAACTCTCCAAATAAATAGTTCCAAATTCTGCTCAGACACAATCGCCTGAAATTATAGTTTCTACGGGATAAAGTAACACCCTAGGGCTAGTAACACTTTTAATGAATCGAACTGCCAAAATCAGACACGACTATTCTGGCGTTTGTTTTGGCCAATCAATGACCTTGTTTGAATTCGCTGCGGACCACGTATATGGTGTTAAAGGCTCCCAGTGGGGTATTCATCCGCGTCCAGCGTCCACCGTTCCCTATTATTGCACTCTTTATCCAAGCCCATTCCCCGCTACTCCTCGTCCGGCCAACTACTGACTTTGAAAAAACTACAGCACGATTTCATACCTACTCCTTCTGCAGTGTCAGAACAAACTCGGTGAACAAATTTTAAATGATATTTCCCCTCTAAAGGAAATGTGTGTATTTGTTGGTACAGCCGAGGGTAGTCCATAGCCTCAGTGTTCACACACGACATTTGGATTTGTGGAGAGGATGCGAGAATAAGAGAGCCCTGAGAAAGGCCATTCATTGTGGATGTCTATAGGAGGGACAAAGGCGCCCTGGGTTATGCCTAGTCTGTGAAGACAGCGTATCAGACCCGCTAGCTGCTATGACCAAAACAACATGCAAAGTGCAAGGCCTAGGCTGGGCCACATCACGCATAATATATGATGAAAAATAGCGGTTCAAAACGTTGTCTCGAGTGTTATTTACTGCCTTATAAACATAGCAAATCAATATCTAAAAGAACATATTTATAAAAAACTGAATAATTTTATGCTTCTATGGATTAGCAAATCAATGAGACGACTATTCCGTGTATCATACAAATTCAACTTCAGAGTGTATATTAGTCAAAATATTCTTGATGTCTTCGTGCCTACATTCTGTCATCTCAGATTTATATCCTTTTGTCACTTCATATGTGCTTTTATTCTTACAGGGCTGATGAGTTGATACCGGACTTTGAGAGGATACGAGTGTTACTAGCACATGACGGCCTATTACACTGGGAGCCCGGTGGAATCTTCAGAACTACGTGTGACATAGACATAGCTTACTTCCCATTTGATGAGCAACACTGTCCTCTGCTTATCGGCGCCTACTCATATTATTCCACCAAGATGAACATTACCAATAGGATGGGGGAGATTTCAACGCATGATTTTCGCCTTAACGGCGAGTGGCACGTATATGGTACCTCCGCCAAGTGGAATATCACAGTGTTAGACTGCTGCCCGGGAAAGGGATATCCCCATGTTGTGTTTACTCTCCACTTGAGGAGGAGAAATAAGTTTTATATGATGAACATAGTGCTTCCCTGTGTGATGTTGAGCGTGCTAATCATGATAGGCTTTTTCCTGCCGCCTGACGCGGGGGAGAAGATATCGCTGGGAATATCCGTACTGCTTGCATTCACTGTATTTCTACTCATGATAGCTGACAACATCCCCAGAACATCACTCGCTATCCCACTCATGGGTAGGTATCACGTGATCGGCTCGGGTGTAGGCAATATCTGGTAGTGATATGAGTGACATTAAGGACCTCTCAGCAACGGACCTCATTCGTTTGCTCAATGCTTTAAACTGCAGTGAAGTTAGACTTAATCTACATAATAAGAATGTGTTATATGAGGTCCTCCCAGGACCATAGGTTAATCTAGAAAGTTGTATTGGTCAGTTGAATACACAAAATCACAGAATGCTCTTATAGATTTGACATGTCACTGCCGATCTTTTATTATATTGTTTGGTTTGTACAGGTACTTGTTAACTGTAGCAATTCAAAATTAACAAATATGATTTTAAATAGTAATTGCCACATTGCTTTCTCATTTTTTCCCAAAACGATAAGGCTAGATTTTATTATTTAGAGGATAACAATGAACTTATTTTAAACCTTAATCACTGTGAAAATTATGTTAAGCACCTTGGAGCTCTTGTGAGTTTACAGTCAGTGGGGAGCTTTGAACTTTGCAGGACTAGAAATCTGAACTGATCCGTAGATTTGACGCTATTCCCCCGCAGCTGCAGCACAGCTGCATCAGTTCTTTACACTGTGAGAACTGTAGATTATCAGTCAGCAACATTTGCTTAAATTCTACAGGAATAATAACTATTTTATTTATCCATTATTACATAACAAAATGTTCAAAACAATAAAAAAAATCCAAACTTTCATTACATGTAATCTATTTTTACAAAGGCTCTCACTGCATATCGTTGGTTGAATTTTTGACTGAAATTTGTGATTGAAGAAACCACAGCTTAGATGAATCCTACCTATTTTAAACAACACTTATTAATAAAAGCTCACCTCAATCTTTAAAAGTAGATACTTTCACACACTCAACCATGAAAACATTGTGATGGTTTGATGTTATTTATAAAACTCTTGTGAGAAGTAAAGAAGTCATAAAATGAGGAATTTGTTCAAAACAATGGTTTGGCGCCACATCACCTGGCACAGTCGCGAATACGATGCCGAACTGTTCAAAGCTCCCCAACCTCTGATAGTACTACTGCTTGTTATACTGATGTGTATGTTAAACTCACTGTGTGTTTTCTGTGTGTTTCAGTGTTATATCTGACGGCCACCATGACCCTGGGAACTATATCCATATGTCTGACCGTTCTTGTACTCAACGTGCACCATCGCGGTGCACGCTACCCAGTGCCTAATTGGATCAAAAAACTTGTACTTGTCTACCTGGCGAGACTCGTGTGTGTGCATAACCGCAACCCACAAACCGTGCGGGACAAAACATACACGAAACATGACAAAATTATGAAGACCCCTGAAGGGAACGGGGTGGTGGACGACATGGAGCTGTTAAGTTTAACAGTGAGCACCAAGCCCTCAAACGGGCCGCGCTCTATAACTGTAGCCAACAATACTATGACCCCTTCTCCGCCACCAGAGAATACCGGGGAAGACTCCGACTCAGAACCCGACTATTCCAAAGATTGGCACGAACTAGCACATGTCATGGATCGAATATTTTTTTGGATTCTGCTGCTTTCTATGACATTATCAGCCGTGTTCATCCTCATGTATCCACGGTACATGGGAATTGTACAGTGACAACTCATCCGCCTCATCCATGTGCATCCACTGTATTCATACTCATCCAGTATAGTCATCCATACTGCGTGTGGAACTACTTTGTAGCAGTGCTACTGGCGCCCCCTACGTCCGACCTGCGTCATTCCCTTGGACCTTGCTTCGAGTGTCCTCTACATTGTGGACAGTGAATGCTGGGAGGTGGCGTGGTCAAGTCTATTGCTGCTGTGTAATATGTACATGTAGTATTAAGGTCATTTGACTCTTATTTCTTAACTTTGTTATCATCACTCATATCCCAAAGCAGACTTAGCTGGACTACAATTTTAGTTGAAGGATTAACGCTCTGAATTAGTATGTAAACTTCATTTTAATGACCTACAATTTAACTGTGAACTATAGGATATATAATTTTCTTGCCCTTTCATTTACAGAGGCTCAAAATTAATACTGCATTGTTATTCAATTACTTTGTATGGTGCAAACTAATATATTGTATTGGCGCATCTAAACTGAAAGATATCAATTTAGTGTATTTTTGCTCGAGAGATGCCTTAAAAATGCATATTCCTGCTTGTAGCGCCATCTTTTCTTGATGACGTCACGGGTCAGTCGGGTCAACTCGCCTTTCTCCGACAAATCATATATCAATGAAAACATCATCTTCACAAAGACCTGTAGAGTTTTGTAAAACAATTGTATATATGTACATGTACGTACTTGGTAATGTAGAGACAATTATGATAATGTTAATGACATCAATGTTGGGTGAGGTCATGTTGAAATGTGACAGAGGCGACTACAAAGGGAACGCCATATGTGGCTTGTAGCAGTGAGTGAGTGAGCGAGTGAGTGAGGCATTGGAAATGAAAGATAGCCACAAATATGTAGGTCTCATCACGTCTTTCTATATAGAATACTCTTCCAGTCTCCCACCACAACTCTTTTAATTTGACTCCTTATATTATTTTCATCCAATTTTCTCTGAAAATGGCCTCCATGTTGTGAGATTTCACTCGGTGAAAGGTCACAGAATAGGAAGCGCTGACTTGAGTCATCCCGTCAAAAACGATAAGAGTCAAGTACTCACTTCTTCAATAAAACTTACTGGCTGCCTTCTATCGATCCAAAAGCATCTTGCAAGATTCGGTGATGCATTCTGGTCCAACCCTATGGTGGCATCAGGCAAGTGCCGGCCACCGCGAGCCTCTGAAGGTCCCAGGCTGATCAGACGAACACGTCACCCAACATGTTATGGTTTCACTCCACGAATCAATAGGCAGCCAGCTCTACTAGTTTACCCCCTCAACCATGTCAGTCGCAACCCCAAAATGCAACTAGGCCCGGGCCCACTTCCTAACCAGACACTCAGCTACTCTTCATTTCATTTACCTTAACGGAATTCCAAAACACCTCTATTTATAGTCTCATTAATATTAAAGTACAAAGCAAAGGGACAAAAGTCCGGATTATATTTTTACATAAGTTCAACTCTTTTGCTGGCTTAGGTTGATTTGCATGGGGATAGCTGCTTCAGTTGGAATCAAAATAAGCCTAATATATTGGGAAGTGATTGATCCAACCCGGGTGTTATCTTAATGATACGCCCATGGTTCGCTACTCGCCCATACACGCAAACTGATGGATCTGAGCAGCTACCCCAAACCAAACGAGGCCTTTCCAATATGGAGGAAAGCGTATAACATATACACCACGTACAGCGAGACATATTGCAGTAATTACAAAATGCTTATTTAACATGTCAAGCTGCGATGTACGATTCTAGAAACATTCTGAATGATATTTTGTTCGTTGATCATATCGAGGATGTTTAAGAATAAAGCCCATTGTAGCAAACAATACCTTGGTGAGGTTGTTGAAGGGCCCTGTCTCAGGCTAGCCCGCAAGTGACTTTTTTCTGAGTGTTGATGTTCTGTGGGTGATTTACAAATGCAATTTCCACGCCTTTCCTGGTCCTTGGACGTACCCATAGATATTGCAATGACAAAATCATTTCAACTCTCTGGCAAAACGCTATCTTAAAACCCGGAATTGAGATCCAGGTCATCTGAGAGTATTGAAACTCTTCTTGCAACTGACATTTACTGTTTAGATTATATTTATTCCAATTCAATTGTCAGAGATCAGTAAGTACAATGAATTGGTGATAACTGTAGTAGGCGATAATACAGGTATCTGATGGTTTAAATATACTTCTAATGGGCTTTTTAATTAAAGAATCTTGATCACATAACAAAATAAAAATAATTTATCTTTATATTGGCAAATGAGTAGTAGAAAGCACTGATGTCTACAAAATACATGAATTATTGTGGCAAAATATTATGATTAAAGCAAATAATTAGTAGAAAAACGGGTGATGCTTACAGCAATGTTGGCTGGGTGCAAATGTGTGTGAAGTGTGGGGGAGGCTGGCGGCTCGGAAGGGATGCGTTCAAATGTTGTACATGTAGGACATGTATAATATTGTATAGCTCTTACTGTTGTGTATTTTCCATAACAAAAAAAGCAATGTAAAATAAAATATTGTATAGTTTGATATTAAAGTGAGCATCATTTCTGTGGGGTAGCAGTTTGAAGTCCACCCGTGGTAATAAGGCATTTGTGATAATCAGTAAGGTTATTAACTGATTTATTATACTCAAGTTTTATGTCTGTGTCCAATTTTATAATATGCAAATACCAAAAGGCAATAGTGTATAGACCAACATTGTATTTATATAAATCTCATCTCTTCTATCAAATATAAACTAATATATACCTATGATTATGTAACTACAATCAAATTTGTTCTCCTTAATCCAGTAAAAGTAATATTAAGCGTCAATCGTGTTTTGACAGATTATCATGCGAATTATGGGACTTTCTATAACATATCTGTCCCCTTTGCAGTTCTATATTTATGTATAATTACTGCGCCACCTAGTGTATATAGCCTTACAAAATGTGCTGCCACCTAGTGGACAGTTGTGCTACAGAAATGGTGACCACCATGTCCAACATTTGAACTCAAATCCTGTGACTTCAGCATCTCTTTCTTTTGCTGTGAAACAATGGGGTGAAACAACTTTGTATTTGTTGAATGGTAGGGGTGACACATCAGATGTTGTATATTCAAAGACACTTGTGACATAAAAGATAATATGCCGACAACAGCAAAGAAAATGCGACGTTATTTTGCAATTCTAAATTGAAAAAAATATTTGGCTCATGAAAAAATGACGTTTGGATGTATGCAATATTTTTATAATTTGTTGAGCTTAATATTAAGGTGGCAAATGTATGTGTATTAGCGTGTCACCCCACCTTTTATAAACTGCCCACAATATATGGCAACATGAGTAGTTAAGTTATTGTGAAATACATTGTAAAACAAAACGAAAATATAGCAAAGCTGTTGATGACCCCATTACAGTTGTGTAACTGTAGGTATGACCTATTTACGTGATTATCGTGCGAGATTCATACTCAAACCTCGTAGTTGACCCCGATACTTGGTGATTCTCGTTGAAGCCGGTATATGTGCATCTCTAGTTGACTATCTACTCAAGACGTGGATAATGTGTTGACACAAACAATGGACAAAATACTCAACCAATAAATCATTGTTATTTTACAGAAATATCGACTTGTGTTGTCTCTTTGTCTTTTCCCACGAAGTAGTATAGACTTGCGTATGTGCCAAAACCTGACCGAATATACTTGACTTCAAAGGTGAATCGCAGTGTTAGGACCAGTCGTGGGGTATTAAAAGGTGTAACAGGATATACCAGCGCATTCGCGCCTTTTGCAAATCTCCTTGAAAACTATTTGTGATAATTGTAGCCAAGCTGTGAGAGCACCGAAACCAAGATGGCCCAAAGTTGATCGAATAATACATCAACATTTCTCAATGACGTAATGATGTAAATGACGTAATGATGTAAACCAACTGAAGGACAGAAATATAGTTTTAAGAGTGGTTGTGATTTGTAGAGAAACATATATGACAAACCTTTCCCATTTGAAGGATATTAGACATTTCACGATTTTCCGAGCCAATTGCTTTACGGGAATGCCTGTAATCAACGATTGGCCAAATTATCACACTATCTAAAAGATGCACTAGACACTAACGTGATAGCCATATTCATTTATACGCAGTTAAGGTTATCTCAACTTTGTGGTGGATTTAAGATTAAAGATCATGGATTTGAAATAGAAATATTAACTGTTGTAGATTTCTGTCAGAACGCTAAATTATAAATATCGTGCCCTATAGTTGTATTGCCTCGTGCTTTATCTCCACATAATCTTCCAAAATGCTAAACACTTAAATTACTTTGATGGTTTTTATAATTCGATATAGTCAACATGATAATAACGTTACAAATAAAAATGTTACACTCGATGTTTTACTGAGCATTTTGAATACTGATAAATGTATGAAAACAAAGCGTTTTATCTAGCGATAATATGGATGACTTATATACTCACAAACATAAATATATTTTCATCATTTCACAAAAAACAGTGAATTTAGATATGCCAAAATGGTCTTGTTCTCAACATCGGCCGCCAGTGTAGATGTCAGTTGCGTTTTCATTTCACCAAAATCGGTTACAAGATGGCTCAAATTCAATTTCAGGTATAATGTGATGAACCCAAAATCAATTTTGCCACTCTCCAAAATCATTCTTTATTGTATATTTATGTATCAGAAACCTTAATATCTTATACAAAAAGATTGGGGGAAAATAATCTTTATATCCATGACAGTGGCTCAAATCGCAACAATGTTTTCGAAATTAATTAAAAATCTCAGTCTTCTTCCTATGAAACCGAGAAGAATGGGGCACATAATTCTTATTTCAAAAAAAAGATCTAATGTATATATTCATCCCATCACTATACTTGATATTCTCCTGTCATAGCGATGTTTGTATAGGGCATCTAATGTTTCCATCTACTCAGGCCAAGTCTTTATAACTTGATGCACGAGTCAGTGATCAAGCACCGGGCGAGACCTTTCTCCAGAGATAAATGACCTCTCGACATTCACAGATTTGCAATATTTGATACGCAGTATCATTTGTTGAAATTCCTGGTGAATATTTTGATATTCAGCTTAATTTTTGTGATTCTTATATTCTTTTTACGACGTACTTTGCTCTAATATGATTCTTAATGTCTGAGTTATTGCATAGATTACTTGTTTTTATTTTTATTTTCATACAAATGTCAATTGTTTGTAATACGACACAACAGACAGTGGAAGAGGCGTCTAAGTCCTACTTTTGCTTGAACTGACTATTAGATTTAACCTTGTTTAGTGAAGCAATCCTATGTTAACAGGGTTGTGTATGATTTGTGGTACAAGATCACTGTGCTTTCCAAGGATATAATTAGGCCAAGCAAAGCATGGAAAGTGTGTTTCGTTGAGTTGAATATATAAATATATATATATATATATGCGTTATTATTACAATATTGTTTAGTGTGTGACAATATATCAAAGAGGCACTGGAAGTGTCAGAGATGGGCGGTCCTTGCTAGACGGAGATGGGGGAGGTCTTCGCTAGACGGAGATGGGCGATCCTCGCTAGATGGAGATGGGAGGTCCTCGCTAGACGGAGATGGGAGGTCCTCGCTAGGCGGAGATGGGAGGTCCTCGTTAGACGGAGATGGGAGGTCCTCGCTAGACGGAGATGGGAGGTCCTCGCTAGACGGAGATGGATGGTCCTCGCTAGACGGAGATGGGAGGTCCTCGCTAGACGGAGATGGATGGTCCTCGCTAGACGGAGATGGATGGTCCTCGCTAGACGGAGATGGGAGGTCCTCGTTAGACGGAGTAGGAAGGTCCTCGCTAGATGGATATGGGAGGTTCTCGTTAGACGGAGATGGGAGGTCTTCGCTAGACGGAGATGGGAGGTCCTCGCTAGATGGAGATGGATGGTCCTCGTTAGACGGAGATGGGCGATCCTCGTTGGAGATGGGCGATCTTCATTAGACAGAGATGGGAGGTCCTCGCTAGACAGAGATGGATGGTCCTCGCTAGACGGAGATGGGCGGTCCTCGCTAGACGGAGATTGAGAGTTGGGAAGTTGATGACCTCTGGTGATCTCCCTTGATACAACATTCGATCTTTATCATAGACCCCTAAACCTACTAGTTTATCCATTGGTTAAGAATTGATTAAGTATCAAAACTTGTTTCTGTCATGACTTTATAAGATTTACAAAGAATATTTCGTTGTTTCGATTGCTTCTTATCATGATACACTGATTTGGTATCACAGTGGAAGGTCCAGAAGGTACTTCACTGGGATGGAGTAAAAAGCAGGTCCAGTCACATTCCAGGTCTTAGCTAAGTCTTCTGGTTTGTCTAATTTCTTTATTTTCTAAACGACATCGATTGATTTGTTTCATAAATAACAAACTTGTAATTATAGTTATTAAATATTACGATAAATATATTTGATAAGAGTTTAGTACATGCTGGTTTTGGTTTTGGTTTTGGGGTTTTACATCACTTTTAACATTATTTCAGTTATTTCGTGATGAGACCTACTTGTAGCAGATATAGTGCTGCCTCACTGAATTGTCATGTCGCAGGTCCTTGACATGACAACCCACCCGGTCACAGATTTACAAGGACAACGGGTTAACCCTTTGGCACAGGCCTCAGCTCATGTGGGAAATTGTATCATGAGTTCAATCCCGGCACGGCCGGGGTTCGAACCCACGACCTTTGGATCACCACAGAGGAACTGTTGCTAATAAGCTGGCGCCCTAACCAACTGCGCCACGGCCCGTGGCCTCTTAGTACATGCTATTTAGTACATGAAATGTATTGGCACAAAGAAACAACATGTTAGTTGAAACATAATATGTTAGAAAGAACATGGAGTAGATTTGAACAAATACGATTTATTCAAAATAAATTTGACAACTACAAACTACAAACACAACTCTTTCAGACAAACACTGTTATCAGCATAATGCGTACACGATGACGATGAAGTTTGTCTGTGAACTACGAAGACCTTTGCTCTTTCTCTTTTAGCGGAGTTTACATTATCTGAATGTAAAACCGAATAATTCCAGTAATTGTCAGGTTTGTTGGGTAATTCAATGCGTAAATGAATAGCGCTGGCATATTTTCACCGAATGTAATTATCAATTTAATTTGGTTTTTAAATTGGTTCAGGTATTTTTATAATTAAACCGTTTTCGCCAACCTTTATCCTTATCATATTAGGTACTACTCTGTCACAGACAGAGACTGACATTGGCCATATTAGGTACTACTCTGTCACAGAGACTGACATTGGTCATATTAGGTACTACTCTGTCACACAGACTGACATTGGCCATATTAGGTACTACTCTGTCACAGAGACTGACATTGGCCATATTAGGTATTACTCTGTCACAGAGACTGACATTGGCCATATTAGGTACTACTCTGTCACACAGACTGACATTGGTCATATTAGGTACTACTCTGTCACAGAGACTGACATTGGCCATATTAGGTACTACTCTGTCACAGACAGGGACTGATATTGGCCATATTAGGTACTACTCTGTCACAGAGACTGATATTGGCCATATTAGGTACTACTCTGTCACAGAGACTGACATTGGCCATATTAGGTACTACTCTGCCACAGGGACTGACATTGGCCATATTAGGTACTGCTCTGTCACAGAGACTGATATTGGCCATATTATACCCAAAGACATCGGCAAAATGGACTAGAAATCCACTGTTTTCATGAATACCATGCACTGCCCACCCAATTTAAGTCCCGACTCCAATAGAACTCGTTTTCCGGCAACAGGTTTTAAAGGGACCATGTTTCCATTAATTCAACATTAGATTTTAGGCTTGTTAGAAAAAATTTCTTTGTCTTTTCCTGGTCTCAGCAGCGTTTCGCCATTGTTTACGAGTTTGCGCAAACAGGTGAAAGTGGGTCAGTCTAATTATAGGAGTGACAGCAACTATCTGAAGCTCAACAATGCAGTGGTGCGTGTGACGTCATATGAAGATTCTCCCTTTGCGTTTCCATGACGTCATTACTTGGACTCTTCTAAATGCCATTTCACGTAGTCAAGTTTGATATCGGGTAAAAAACTGAAAAAAAAACACTACAGAATTCACACGGATTTGCAATTATAGATATTATGACTGGGAAAGACGATGACATGGATCAGAACTGCAACAGTCAATCGCCGGAAGTCGAGTTTAATTACTGGGGAAACTTCAATATGATGGGCAGTGCGTAGTGTTTCTAGAAACAGTGGATTTCAAGTCCATTTTGCCGATGTCTTTGGGTATAGGTTCTGTGTGCCGAGTTTAAGCTTCAAATAATGTCTTGAAATATTTCTCTTGTGGTTATTGTTATGATATATGCTATGAGATCACGTGCGGGGGAGCTTTGAACATTTCCGGACTAAAAATCTGAACTAATCCGTACACTTCACGCTCTTCACGGACACCATAATCGTGTCATTTTCGGGCGCTCGCATCTTAGACGGACACTAAATCACAGCCAATCCTAGAGAAATCTGAGCAGTGCCGTACGCAATGACTAGATTTAAACAATGGCAACATTTTAACATTTCAATGTCATCTATCAAATCAATTTCAAGATATTAACATGTTCATCAGTAACATAATTGAGTTTTTGAGTATCTGGAACTGAATTCTGACCCATTTTGAAATAAAAAGCTGCCCCAATTTCAAATGTGTACAAGGAGGATAATCCAAGCTTGGTGGCACAACAATTACACTGTTGCACACTCAACTATAAATGGCCGTGATTTTGATGCTCACGAAGTCGTTATATAACAGAAACATCCGGATTCGTTGAGAACAATGTTGTGACGTCATATGACTCGGGTAAGCTGCGACTGCTGTCCGGCACACTCAGAGCTCTCCCATCCCTGGAGATTAATCAACACTTTTATTTTGTAGGCGACAATATTAACTGCTATAGTAGTTACATGTAAAGATGGGGTTGATAAACGGCCATTGAATTAGATTATCAAAGTATGTATACAAGTCTCCGTGGAAGAAATTACACAACACTTACGTGTAACAAAGATGCCTTGATACAGTAATCTGGTAACAAGGAATACAGAGACAGGCAGAATCATCTATTGCCATATCTTCCCCTTTTTAAAGGGAATAGGGTGTTGCTTTTTATTTTACTCATTCGTGTTTAATTGGTTTGGTGGAGTGTAGTGCACGCCTTATCCTTTGCACAATTCAAGTTTTTTTGTATACTTTAGTTTTAATTTTCCTTAGCGAGATATTATTCGCACCGATTGAAGTTATTGCCCTATAATAGGAGAAGGTGGTTGAGAAAAACCTGTTCTTTCTGGCCTATGACTTACCAATGCATTTGACTGACAGTCTTTCTCTTATATATTATATATAAGATCCAATTAAACTATTTTATGACAATCCTTCACTTTCTAATGTAATATCAATAAAAACATATTCTCTTTATTTAATATTTTGTTATTATTATGTGATTACATGAATTATTGATTTTATTTGCTTCTTTACTGTTCATAACGTTTTGATTCCAGGCAACAATAGGGACATATAGGTAACATATTGTTATAAAGACTCTTTTTCCGCATCGCTCATAAATATAGGATAAAGCACCTGCCATTTGAGAAATGATCACGTCCATCTGTCACAATTCAAAGAAGTTTCTAAATGTCAAAGTATTATACCACGTCATTGCAGTCCTGCAGACATTCAAATATTCATTTTTCCCTAGCATTTTCTTTTAGCTTGGAGCTGAATAAAGTGAATATTTCATTTCCTGTATTGACTTAAGCGAAATATGTATTCTTTCCGGTTTCAAGAACTACAATGGATGATTGTGTCTGCTACTTCAAATAAGTTGAGTCTTCCTCCAGTTTTATATTGCATTCGTGTTGATTGTCTGATCCTAAATATCATATATGGATATCTGTTTCAGTCTTCATATATCTGTTTCAGTCTTTATACTGTATACAGACAAATTTTCGCGACCTTTTTATTTTCGCGTTAATTCGCGCCAGGACGTCATTCGCAAAATTAAATGGACGCGAAATTGAATTGAATTGTGCGATATAATTAAATAATAATTTTAATAGACATAGAAGTAAAAGTAAAACGTAAATACAATGTCCGTGACGTAGCGGATCGATTGGCCACGTGACTTTGCAGATTTGCCACAGAATTTACTGGATCGATTTTAATTGCGTTTTAAACGATAAATAAAGGTATTTACCCAATATTTTTGGTCTATTATTTCGAAAAGCTTTGTTTTGACTTTGTTCTCACTGATTCCAATTATCAGCGTTCACAGTTTTGCATTTCGTCATTGTTTCCATTGCTTTGAGTCGTGTCTTCCTTTTTTTGACAGAAATGCTTTCACACGTGTTACGTTTTCGATGTGCGGAACACGGTAAATTTGATGTGCGGCAACACGAAGTGAAGCCAGGGATCCATCGTTGCGCAATATATTAAATTTTTCAATGTAAGTTTTCGCGCCAAAAATAAGAGCCTGTCCCCGTCACTCCTGCTTTTTAAAATGACGACTTCGTATTGCGTAATGCATGTTAAATGGATGAATGGTTTAGTTCTATTCTCGACCTGCAAAGCGTATTTTGTGTTAATATTGGGTATATACTTTTATTTATCATTAAAATGATTGTTATTAATTCGCATTGAAATATTAATATATTGCGCAATAATGGATGGTTTTGTTCTGTTCTCGACCTGCAAAGCGTAATTTGTGATAATATTATGTACTAGAAATCCAAAATTCGCGAAAATAACTAGGCGCGAATTTTTCTCTGTATAAGGTATCACATGGGCCTTCAAAATACATATCTATTCTTGTAAGTTGCAAGCTATCTAAGTCAGTTATTGATCATGAGATGCATTTGGCTGTCAATATATTGGATGGCCACTTCCAGGTCAATCTTGTCCACCAGTATCATGTATTGGCTGAATAGGTGTCGCTTATGGCTTCCTCCTGATGTCCTTATCTTTTAGTTTTTCTTTCTTTGTAAGATGGGACTGAGAGTAAAGTTTGAAATTTCAAATACCACGACATTTAAGAATCTATCTTTTCATAACCATTCAGTCTATTAAAGAGATCATCTTTTTAGTTCACTTTACATATTCATCATATTTCTTAACTATCATGTTCTGGTAATATTTGAATTCAATAATTTGTGGACCTTTATATTTTCTAACTACAAGTAGAAGACGTTGTGTGGCAAACATGTATGTCTGTATCTTGGCATATAAGCATCATATATCCCTTTTACAATGACACTGTAGACCAGTCCTTCCTGTTGGAGTATCAAGTAAACACAAAATAGATAGGTAGAGTCTAAGGTTTCCCTCTTGGACGGAAATCCACAAGGTTGGATTTTCAAAAGCCTCCATTATTTAAAATTTAGACATATATGGTATTTCTTACATTTCATCCAAAAATGTAATTAACAGGAAAGATTTCTTTAAGAATGACACTATAATGGAATTATAATGCGTGTTTCTATGATTGTAAGAAGCAGGTGTTCAGAGTGACACTATTTTCAGGTGGTATATATTAAAGACGGTCAATGCCGGTATGTAATGTGCTGTGAACATGTGCTGTGTACATATGAAAGAGCAGAAGTTCTTTATGAAATAGTATGTCTCCATTGTTATATGGTATGATAGGAAGTGCTAGTTCCTAGGTGTGTTATCAGGGACGCATGGTGTGATGGGAAGGCAGTGGTGTCGACGGGCAGGAGCAACTGTGCTAGGTGTGATATCAGGGACGCATGGTGTGATGGGAAGGCAGTGGTGTCGATGGACAGGAGCCACTGTCCTAGGTGTGATATCAGGGATGCATGGTGTGATGGGAAGGCAGTGGTGTCGATGGTCAGAAGCCACTGTGCTAGGTGTGATATCAGGGATGCATGGTGTGATGGGAAGGCAGTGGTGTCGATGGTCAGGGGCCACTGTCCTCGGTGTGATATCAGGGATGCATGGTGTGATGGGAAGGCAGTGGTGTCGATGGTCAGGAGGCACTGTGCTAGGTGTGATATCAGGGATGCATGGTGTGATGGGAAGGCAGTGGTGTCGATGGTCAGGAGCCACTGTCCTAGGTGTGATATCAGGGATGCATGGTGTGATGGGAAGGCAGTGGTGTCGATGGTCAGGAGGCACTGTCCTCGGTGTGATATCAGGGATGTATGGTGTGATGGGAAGGCAGTGGTGTCGATGGTCAGGGGCCACTGTCCTCGGTGTGATATCAGGGATGCATGGTGTGATGGGAAGGCAGTGGTGTCGATGGTCAGGAGGCACTGTGCTAGGTGTGATATCAGGGATGCATGGTGTGATGGGAAGGCAGTGGTGTCGACGGGCAGGAGCAACTGTCCTCGGTGTGATATCAGGGATGCATGGTGTGATGGGAAGGCAGTGGTGTCGATGGTCAGGAGCCACTGTCCTCGGTGTGATATCAGGGATGCATGGTGTGATGGGAAGGCAGTGGTGTTGATGGTCAGGAGCCACTGTACTAGGTGTGATATCAGGGATGCATGGTGTGATGGGAAGGCAGTGGTGTCGATGGTCAGGGGCCACTGTCCGCGGTGTGATATCAGGGATGCATGGTGTGATGGGAAGGCAGTGGCGTCAATGGTCAGGAGCCACTGTCCGCGGTGTGATATCAGGGATGCATGGTGTGATGGGAAGGCAGTGGTGTCGATGGTCAGGGGCCACTGTCCGCGGTGTGATATCAGGGATGCATGGTGTGATGGGAAGGCAGTGGTGTCGATGGTCAGGGGCCACTGTCCGCAGTGTGATATCAGGGATGCATGGTGTGATAAGAAGGCAGTGGTGTCGATGGTCAGGAGGCACTGTGCTAGGTGTGATATCAGGGATGCATGGTGTGATGGGAAGGCAGTGGTGTCGATGGTCAGGAGCCACTGTGCTAGGTGTGATATCAGGGATGCATGGTGTGATGGGAAGGCAGTGGTGTCGATGGTCAGGAGCCACTGTGCTAGGTGTGATATCAGGGATGCATGGTGTGATGGGAAGGCAGTGGTGTCGATGGACAGGAGCCACTGTCCTCGGTGTGATATTAAGGATGCATGGTGTGATGGGAAGGCAGTGGCGTCAATGGTCAGGAGCCACTGTCCTCGGTGTGATATTAAGGATGCATGGTGTGATGGGAAGGCAGTGGTGTCGATGGTCAGGGGCCACTGTCCGCGGTGTGATATCAGGGATGCATGGTGTGATGGGAAGGCAGTGGTGTCGATGGTCAGGGGCCACTGTCCGCAGTGTGATATCAGGGATGCATGGTGTGATAAGAAGGCAGTGGTGTCGATGGTCAGGAGCAACTGTCCTCGGTGTGATATTAAGGATGCATGGTGTGATGGGAAGGCAGTGG
Organism: Amphiduros pacificus; assembly: GCA_949316495.1. NCBI lineage: Eukaryota > Metazoa > Annelida > Polychaeta > Phyllodocida > Hesionidae > Amphiduros > Amphiduros pacificus. The sequence continues at coordinate 16,036,368 of OX439004.1, read as the reverse complement.
TGTCGATGGTCAGGGGCCACTGTCCTCGGTGTGATATCAGGGATGCATGGTGTGATGGGAAGGCAGTGGTGTCAATGGTCAGGGGCCACTGTCCTCGGTGTGATATCAGGGATGCATGGTGTGATGGGAAGGCAGTGGTGTCGATGGTCAAGAGGCACTGTCCTAGGTGTGATATCAGGGATGCATGGTGTGATGGGAAGGCAGTGGTGTCGACGGGCAGGAGCAACTGTGCTAGGTGTGATATCAGGGACGCATGGTGTGATGGGAAGGCAGTGGCGTCAATGGTCAGGAGCCACTGTCCTCGGTGTGATATTAAGGATGCATGGTGTGATGGGAAGGCAGTGGTGTCGATGGTCAGGGGCCACTGTCCTCGGTGTGATATCAGGGATGCATGGTGTGATGGGAAGGCAGTGGTGTCGATGGTCAGGAGGCACTGTGCTAGGTGTGATATCAGGGATGCATGGTGTGATGGGAAGGCAGTGGTGTCGATGGTCAGGGGCCACTGTCCTCGGTGTGATATCAGGGATGCATGGTGTGATGGGAAGGCAGTGGTGTCGATGGTCAGGAGTCACTGTCCTCGGTGTGATATCAGGGATGCATGGTGTGATGGGAAGGCAGTGGTGTCGACAGGCAGGAGCAACTGTGCTAGGTGTGATATCAGGGATGCATGGTGTGATGGGAAGGCAGTGGTGTCGATGGACAGGAGCCACTGTCCTCGGTGTGATATCAGGGATGCATGGTGTGATGGGAAGGCAGTGGTGTCGATGGTCAGAAGCCACTGTGCTAGGTGTGATATCAGGGACGCATGGTGTGATGGGAAGGCAGTGGTGTCGATGGTCAGAAGCCACTGTGCTAGGTGTGATATCAGGGATGCATGGTGTGATGCGAAGGCAGTGGTGTCGATGGTCAGGAGCCACTGTGCTAGGTGTGATATCAGGGACGCATGGTGTGATGGGAAGGCAGTGGTGTCGATGGTCAGGAGTCACTGTCCTCGGTGTGATATCAGGGATGCATGGTGTGATGGGAAGGCAGTGGTGTCGATGGTCAGAAGCCACTGTGCTAGGTGTGATATCAGGGACGCATGGTGTGATGGGAAGGCAGTGGTGTCGATGGTCAGGAGCCACTGTCCTCGGTGTGATATCAGGGATGCATGGTGTGATGGGAAGGCAGTGGTGTCGATGGTCAGGGGCCACTGTCCGCAGTGTGATATCAGGGATGCATGGTGTGATGGGAAGGCAGTGGTGTCGATGGTCAGAAGCCACTGTGCTAGGTGTGATATCAGGGACGCATGGTGTGATGGGAAGGCAGTGGTGTCGATGGTCAGAAGCCACTGTGCTAGGTGTGATATCAGGGATGCATGGTGTGATGCGAAGGCAGTGGTGTCGATGGTCAGGAGCCACTGTACTAGGTGTGATATCAGGGATGCATGGTGTGATGGGAAGGCAGTGGTGTCGATGGTCAGGAGCCACTGTGCTAGGTGTGATATCAGGGATGCATGGTGTGATGGGAAGGCAGTGGTGTCGATGGTCAGAAGCCACTGTGCTAGGTGTGATATCAGGGATGCATGGTGTGATGGGAAGGCAGTGGTGTCGACGGGCAGGAGCAACTGTCCTCGGTGTGATATCAGGGATGCATGGTGTGATGGGAAGGCAGTGGTGTCGATGGTCAGGAGCCACTGTCCTCGGTGTGATATCAGGGATGTATGATGTGATGGTAAAGGCAGTGGTGTCGATGGGTATATGTATATCATCGGGTATGTTTGGTATGATTGGAAGGTATCTCTGTTCCAGTGCCTGATGGTCTAAGTATGTTAACTTCCCAGATTTCCAGGATTGTTTTCACACGGCCTGGTGCAGACATGCGCACTTGCCAAAATATATACCAAATGAAAAACAGTTATGCTGCTAATTTCTACATAAACGTGAGAGCAGCTTTATCATTCATTTGCTGGATTAAATCTGGAGTAGTATTTTGACAAATATTCAGAAATGTTCTATCTACATTGACATTCTCACATCATGATACAGATTACAAGCCTGGTGTATTTGTACATCAATAAGGCAAATATAAAAAAGTGTGTGGGCTAGTGACAAGGCCGTGATTGGAGAGGTTGGGCAATTTAGAAGCATGGCCTGAGTCTGGGGTCAACTCCTTAATGGGGCCGGGTTGAAACTCTTGACCTTGTGTCAGGAATAGGACTTCCTTCTCATATAAGCAGGACCCCTAATGAGACCTATCACGGGACTGGCATGACGCAACATTTAGTAGCAGGTGTTGTGAATCACAAGTGTTATGAGGTGCATTTCTCACCATTGACCTATGCATGTGCACAGTACACAAACTGATATCGCATTATTCCGCCACAAACGAATAAAATAGTTCGGTAGAATTATAGGTTGAATTTTTACTGTGTAGCTGTATCTGACATCCCTTTATACCTGTTTCATGATTTTTTATGTTCACATTTTGGTATATTTTATATTCGTTTGTGGTTTTACAATTATACAAGGTATGTACAATAAAAACTCATTCATTTATTAGATGACATTATTTAAAATAACATTGTCGTTATAGTTTATCATATTACCAAACGAACCCATTGTTGCTCTAGGTTCCTCATACCACTAATTAGGAATATCGCATTCAATTTAAACAGATTTCTCCATCTAAATATTAAAAAAACTTCAAATTGTTACTGTAATCTATCTTGAAGTTTTATCAGAAATTATTAATATCTGTGTAGACAATTATCTCAAAACAGTTCCCATTTTCATCTTTAATAATGCAATACCAAAAACAATTATTTGCTTTGCTGGCATATCTGTATGGAAGCATTTATGTTGCAATGCTCTAAATTGGATAACGTTTCTGAGCTTATTGGTGGTGGAAATGGTTGGCAGCACAACACTCGCAGGGTGATCCTTGGTAATTGTGTTTTGACAGCCCTAATAATCCAATCATTTAAACATGATGAAAGGTAATGTCGTGTCTGTTGTTGCCATGTGATAACTTTTAACAACTTAAATAATGAACACTAAATAATTTTGGTGAGCTGAAGTTGTGAAATATTGTTGCAGGCATTGCCGAATCTTTTCATCATTTTTGCCCTCACCACTTGCTCCAATGGAAAGATTTAAACCGCTTATGATAAAGATGTGAAGACAAAACTGTAAAGAATTTAATGTTCTTACATTACTCTTGGGAGGAAAAATGGCCAAAGAAGGATATTTCAAGGAATGCAAGTGAAATATAATTGTAACAGTATTTAATATGTAGTCAAACTCTCCAGTAATGAATGTATCAAAATCAACAGGCAGTCAGTCCAAAGTCAGTCCAATCCTTCAGCAGGTCATGCTATGACTCTTGTCTGATTCCTAAACAGGTCATGGTATATGGAGTTTCACTGTGGCTCCGGACCGATTCCTCAGCAAGATCAAGGTGCATGGAGTCTTGCTATGACTCAGCACCGTCATGGTACATTTCGTTTTGCTATGACTCAGCACCGTCATGGTACATGGTGTCTTGCTATGACTCAGCACAATCATGGTACATGGAGTCTTTCAATGACTCAGCATGGTCATGGTACAGGGAGTCTTTCTATGACTCAGCACTGTCAAGGTACATTTAGTCTTGCTATGACTCAGCACCGTCATGGTACATGGAGTCTTGCTATGACTCAGCATGGTTATGGTACATGGATTCTTGCTATGACTCAGCACCGTCATAGTATATGGAGTCTTTCTATGACTGAGCACCGTCATGGTACATTTAGTCTTGCTATGACTCAGCACCGTCATGGTACATTTAGTCTTGCTATGACTCAGCACCGTCAAGGTACTTGGAGTCTTTCTATGAATCAGCATGGTCATGGTACATGGAGTCTTTCTATGACTCAGCACCGTCATGGTACATTTAGTCTTGCTATGACTCAGCACCGTCATGGTACATGGATTCTTGCTATGACTAAGCACCGTCATGGTACATGGAGTCTTTCTATGACTGAGCACCGTCATGGTACGTGGAGTCTTTCTATGACTCAGCACCGTCATGGTACATGGAGTCTCTCTATGACTGAGCACCGTCATGGTACGTGGAGTCTTTCTATGACTCAGCACCGTCATGGTACAGGGAGTCTTGCTATGACTCAGCACAATCATGGTACATGGAGTCTTGCTATGACTCGGCATGGTCATGGTACATGGAGTCTTGCTATGACTCAGCATGGTTATGGTACATGGAGTCTTGCTATGACTCGGCATGGTCATGGTACATGGAGTCTTTCTATGACTCAGCACCGTCATGGTACATGGAGTCTCTCTATGACTCAGCACCGTCATGGTACATGGAGTCTCTCTATGACTGAGCACCGTCATGGTACGTGGAGTCTTTCTATGACTCAGCACCGTCATGGTACAGGGAGTCTTGCTATGACTCAGCACAATCATGGTACATGGATTCTTGCTATGACTCGGCATGGTCATGGTACATGGAGTCTTGCTATGACTCAGCATGGTTATGGTACATGGAGTCTTGCTATGACTCGGCATGGTCATGGTACATGGAGTCTTTCTATGACTCAGCACCGTCATGGTACATGGAGTCTCTCTATGACTGAGCACCGTCATGGTACGTGGAGTCTTTCTATGACTCAGCACCGTCATGGTACAGGGAGTCTTGCTATGACTCAGCACAATCATGGTACATGGAGTCTTGCTATGACTCAGCACCGTCATGGTATATGGAGTCTTGCTATGACTCAGCATGGTTATGGTACATGGAGTCTTGCAATGACTCGGCATGGTCATGGTACATGGAGTCTTTCTATGACTCAGCATGGTTATGGTACATGGAGTCTTGCTATGACTCAGCATGGTCATGGTACAGGGAGTCTTTCTATGACTCAGCACTGTCAAGGTACATTTAGTCTTGCTATGACTGAGCACCGTCATGGTACATGGAGTCTTTCTATGACTCAGCACCGTCATGGTACATGGAGTCTTGCTATGACTCAGCACCGTCATGGTACATTTAGTCTTGTTATGACTCAGCACCGTCATGGTACATGGAGTCTTTCTATGACTCAGCACAATCATGGTACATGGAGTCTTACTATGACTCAGCACCGTCATGGTACATGGAGTACGTCTTCCTATTACTCAGCACCGTCATGGTACATTAAGTCTTGTTATGACTAAGCACCGTCATAGTACATTTAGTCTTGCTATGACTCAGCACCGTCATGGTACATGGAGTCTTTATATGACTCAGCACCGTCATGGTACATTGAGTCTTTATATGACTCAGCACCGTCATGGTACATGGAGTCTTGCTATGACTCAGCACCATCATGGTACATGGAGTCTTTCTATGACTCAGCACAATCATGGTACATGGAGTCTTGCTATGACTCAGCACCGTCATGGTACATGGATTCTTGCTATGACTCAGCACCGTCATGGTACATGGAGTCTTTCTATGACTGAGCACCGTCATGGTACATGGAGTCTTTCTATGACTCAGCACCGTCATGGTACATTTAGTCTTGCTATGACTCAGCACCGTCATGGTACATGGATTCTTGCTATGACTCAGCACCGTCATGGTACATGGAGTCTCTCTATGACTGAGCACCGTCATGGTACGTGGAGTCTTTCTATGACTCAGCACCGTCATGGTATATGGAGTCTTGCTATGACTCAGCACCGTCATGGTACAGGGAGTCTTGCTATGACTCGGCATGGTCATGGTACATGGAGTCTTTCTATGACTCAGCACCGTCATGGTACATTGAGTCTTGCTATGACTCAGCACCATCATGGTACATGGAGTCTTCCTATTACTCAGCACCGTCATGGTACATGGAGTCTTGCTATGACTCAGCATGGTCATGGTACATTTAGTCTTTCTATGACTCAGCACTGTCAAGGTACATTTAGTCTTGCTATGACTGAGCACCGTCATGGTACATGGAGTCTTGCTATGACTCAGCACCGTCATGGTACATTTAGTCTTGTTATGACTAAGCACCGTCATAGTACATTTAGTCTTGCTATGACTCAGCACCATCATGGTACATGGAGTCTTCCTATTACTCAGCACCGCCATGGTACATGGAGTCTTGCTATGACTCAGCACCGTCATGGTACATTGAGTCTTTATATGACTCAGAACCGTCATGGTACATGGAGTCTTGCTATGACTCAGCACCATCATGGTACATGGAGTCTTTCTATGACTCAGCACAATCATGGTACATGGAGTCTTGCTATGACTCAGCACAATCATGGTACATGGAGTCTTGCTATGACTCAGCACCATCATGGTACATGGAGTCTTTCTATGGCTCAGCACCATCATGGTACATGCAGCCTTGCTATGATTCGGCACATTCATGGTACATGCAGCCTTGCTATGATTCGGCACATTCATGGTACATAGAGCCTTGCTTTGATTCGGCACTGTCATGGTACATGGAGTCTTGCAATGACTCAGCAGTCATGGTACATATTCTGTTATGATTCTTAATACCATCAAACTCACTCCTTGGGCTTGAGGTGCAAGTCTCGCCACGTGACAGAGTCTTCTGGCACAATGGACCAAACGGATGAGTCTGTTCGTGAACGTGTCTGACTACCTGTTCTCAAAACATCCGTTTCCCAGTTTCCACGGCCTTTGGTTCCAACCATAGGGCAGATATCCACTTTGTCAACCACTCAGCGTGATCATGACCTTAGTTTTCACCCCAACAGGGAAATAATCCATCGGCCGCCAGCAGGGAGCTGGCCATCTTGTGAGCCATGTCCTAACCCTCCTTGCATCATGAGTTATCTTATGTTTCTCAACTTATTCTTACCAGAACTAGGCACAGTTGGGTGACAGTAACTGGATTCCATTCAAATTAGTATGCGTGCAATTTGTTGGTGAGTTATATCTTTATTCCTCAATTGGAACCGTCATAAAACCAAGACTGACTCTCACTAAACCAAAGAACAGAGAAAGACACTTCAGTCCCGGAGATAACGTTGGTATCAAGGGGTTTAATTTGTTTGTTTTGATCCGTGTTTTTCTCATCTCTTACTTCGAACAATAAATTATGATAAACATTCTCCCTGGGGAATTTGTAAATAAATCAGTTAATTTAATAGGATTGGATTTTGAAGGCTGATGATGCAAATAAGACCACCGAATATGTCTGTTATGAAATTCTAATTTGTTTATTTTACAATATGTTTTAAATTTTTATTTCCATACGAAATGCACACAAAAGATACCTTTTTGGTCCAAAACAAAATGAAATGGAAATGGTGAAATACTAATCAGATGTTCTATTTGACCAAATACCCAATAACAGTCCCCGCACTGTGTTCACTGGCACTAGCATCAGGTTCTACAAGTCTAACGCAACTAATAGGCCCTACAACTGCTATATCAAGATGTCATAAAGGGTGTACGACCTGGAAGTCTCCGTGCTGAATGCAGAACCCGTCCCTAGTAAAATATGGTCAGAGGAGGGCGCCACCATGTAATTGCAAACCGATTCTCTCAGTCAATGCTCGCCTTATCTCTGCGCGCTTATAATAGGATTTGAAAACGAAGTAAGAGGCACAGCAAACAGTGAACTGTCTGCATGGTCACATCCATCTTGCACAGACCAACATTCCCTGCTATGTCATAAAATGCTGCAGTCAAATAAATGGGATTCCTTTATTGCGAATCCTGTCTCAGTTGACAGAAAAGGTGCGCATGTATTTTGTCAGCCAATTGAGACCGAGACAGTCTCAAATGCCGAGACAGCAACAGTCCACTCTTCAAGCGATCTTTTTGTCAAATACCAAATACATCACAATGTCTCGATGGTGATATTGAAAAATGATAAATCTGAATAAACCTCCATTGTTATTTTCGCCATGACACTAAATAGCTCGACACAAAAAAGAGCGATGCCCACGAGATTTGGCCTCCTCTTGGAAGATAATTTCCTTAGTTAATATCTTGCATAGTTTTTCACACCTCCATTTACAGGTTCTTCTAGAGTTCACAATGTTCAATGAGTTTAGGGCATTGTTCTGAGGGGCAGATATGACCTTGGTGGCTGCTTTCCCAACTTCTCAGCAGTGTCTTGTTAAAAGGGAAAATTGTGCTCAGTCAAGAAATGAGTGCCAGGGGACTTGGCTCACTTCTCCCGGTCTGTAATCATTAATTTAGCTCTTGTTTCACACCGCTCGTGTTCCCACAATGAGCATTTTATGTGATTGTGTTCAGGTTATTTAGAAGCACCATAGAACAATCCTCCTTAATGACCAACTCTCATGGCATCTCATCCATCCGCGATTACAAATGAGATCTTACAGGGAGAGATATTTCCTCGGTAGTTAATCCGCGATATCCCGATGTACCTCCTAATATGTTAACCCAATAAGGACAGTCGGAGCAGTGACGTCACACAAACATCTGCCCTTCCAGATATGATGAATATGCCTCACAAACAGATATACGAAAACGACATTGTGAGGTTTATTTCCCTGAAAAAGATGTGTTATTTGAAATTCTATCGCCATTTGCATCATCGCAAATTGATTTTAGGTACATTCCTGATACAATGGTCTATATTTAGTAACAGATCATAGTTTGAACCTTATTTTTCATACTTACAATTACAGATATATGTATATGTTACGAATCTGTAACAGTTAATTACATTTTTTTTCAATTAATGCTAGAGCGTTCCCAATATGTTGTTTTACTGGTAAACTGGGGGACCCTCTCTGTTTTGGCTTCCGCCATTGACATCTATCAGAGATGGAAAAATAGATGGAAATTCTATATTTTGTTAGACTACACAGATGTATTTGGCAAATGTCAGTGTAGAGGAATATGGTTTGCTTGCTAGAGAGGTTGGCAGACACCTGTGGTGGAGAGTGCTATGTACGCCGCTGCCACTCTCCACACACATCACCTCTGCTTCATAACCACAACTACGTGACACAACAATGCCTCTCCAAACGCCGCCTTACTCTATCTTAATGCATTCTATCCGGGCCCTGTGCAAGAGGTGTCCCGCAATTCCGACTCTGCACTGGCTAACATAACAAAACAAATAGGACTGAAAAGGCGGTCTAATTCTATCCCACATCCACCACATGTTATTAGAACCTAGCGGCATAAAAATACACCTGGTCTGAAAAAAAACACTCCAGTATTCCATTTCCTATTCTTTACAAGAGACTGTCACTAATTGTAAATAGGCATTTTCATCCATTAGATTTAAAGATCACAACAAATGGAACTAAAGAATAAAAACGCACCCGATATGAAATTTAGATCTATTGTTAAGGAAAGTGGTGAGATTAAAAGCATGACCAGCAAGAGATTTCAGACAGAAACTACTAGAATAGATTCATGGCGGTCTGCAGTGTCAGGGGTGGGCAATGAACAAGGCATGTGTCACGTGGGAGACACTGGCAGAAAGAAGAACATCTCAAGTGTGCCGTGTTTTATGTATTAGTGTGGCTAGCTGAGTAATGTGCTCATATCTCATATCATAGCATTCTCCTGGCATGTATGATGTGGATGGCAGAGGCCGATCATGACACCGGCCACTGTCTTCTCAACCCATCACCGGACTGATTTAATTTTCTAGGTAAACATGGGTCTGAGAGTGTTAATAATTGTAGTGCTTATTTAGTAATATTTTGTAAGACATTATTTTAAATCTTAAGTTCATATAAACCGTAGCTTAAGTTAGAAGACGAGTTCAGTTATCAAGTACAGTCATCTCTTCTAATGGTAATTGCATAAAACCGTAAAAAGTCATATATAACCATTATTTCTGACATCAATAATTTTCTTTTGAAACTGAAAGACTGTCCAGTGTCGCTATAATTATATTATAGTCTCCTGACCACCGGTGTTGTTATGGACGGAAATCCCGGCATTGGGAAATATGTATTAAACATATTTAGATAAATAATCTCTTAATGTGTCAATTAGACTTTAAAATGTCGCATTTTATCCGGTGTACCAAAGATGTGTATTTTGTCAGCCTTCGGCGCCCTATGATGTTCCCAAGCTTTTAATAACCGTCAGGATAATACGTTACTTATAAAATTTAACATTTCGTTTTTTTACATTAAAAGTGATGACCATCGAATTGAAAAATAACCAATTTTCATTGATACACTTGCATCATATGTTGATGTTGCGCTATTTTCAGAACTTTTTAAAAGCTCACCAACCTTGTCTATTGATTCGATAAATTGAAATCGATTTTCTAATCTGATTACTGTTGATGAATAGAGGCTGACTTCAAGGCCTGGATTTCACAAGGATTTAGAATAAATGGGTTTATAGAGCATCTCTTGCCTATGATGTGATTAAGAGGGTGGTAGGTGGAGTTGTGTTGAAATATGGATCAGCTCATTACCTCTAACCGCCAACATTAATGTTACATCCTCTCACAAAGAATACTACTCAATCGTAATTTTCAACAGATTTGACAAAATTCTATTGAAATAATAATATAAATAGGTAATAGTGTAATATTACATTAAAGTTTTATTGATTTTGGCGTTAGTGTAATATTTTACAGGGATATATACATGTAGTGAGAAGGCACGTCTGTCCCTTGCACGAGCAGCAGCAACCTGTAGCCTGCGAGGCTGAGACTGAGTTACCACCCCCTCCCTCAGATGATGGACCCTCACGGCATACAAAAAATGTTCATATGGGATGGTGACAGTTAAACAAAAAGCTTTAAAATGTCTCGTAAAAACCACAGAAAGCAAGGATGACCTTGAATATCGAGCGAAAAATCGATGAATCGATGAAATTATTTAGCCTTATCATAAAGTTAGGATAAAAACATAATAAACAATTATATAAATAATTATAATCGTTCAGATTAAGACTTAGAATAGAGACAATTGTGAAAATATATCTTTTGTGCAGGATATTTTGAAGTAAATACTCATTGTGTGATTTGTGAACGATATTTCAGGTCACAATGATGTTTTTTCAGCAATATGTTTGATTCTGTGCATATTTTGTGATATTAAGCTATTCCTTTTTGAACGACATTCAATGTTATCCTTATCATAACGTGTTGGGCTCTTTATGATATTTTAGTGCAATATTTGATAAACTTTTGGTCATCTTGGTTTTAGTGCTTTCAAGAGCTTGGCCAGAGCAAAATTTACAAATGCATTCATTCGCCGCTCTCTCCCCTTTTCAAATTTTTAATCCCTGTCTGGTTTCAATATAAAGACTTTTCTCTCAATTTTGGTATTTCCATTCAGAGAATAACACATTTAATTATGTCTATTTCTATTTCAAGCATATATTTTGAGTATAGAATTCAGAAATATATCAATCTTAAACGTCGATTGTTTTATAGTAAAAGTAATTCTTCATTTTGTTTTGACATATTTCATTTCTATGTACTTCCGTGTGTAGCCATGTGTTTTTATGATAAAATATTTTAATATAATTATTCGTGTAGAATGTCTTATCTCACTCTAAATGATATCAGTTTCATTTAATGATTGCCGTTTCAAAAGTCATGAATGATTTATTTTATTGACACAATATTTTACACAGAATATCTGTTGAAGCTTTAATAGTAGCTCATTAATAAACTCATTAATAGTGTCTATATCTATCATGACTAAATGAAGCAATATATTTAAGTTCTGGTAACCAAAACCCCGTGTCCTGAATTTATTAAATCTTTATCAGATCGCCATTCTTCAAACACTCTCTGATGTATGCACGACAACATCAAAATGTTGGAACTATATTTAAATATTGCGTATATTAGTCTGCGATTCTGCACGGATTATCTGAAAAAAAACAATGAATGTGGCAAAATCTGGAGATGCTTTTCTGATGGTGTATCTGCAGTGGTCTCCAAAGGGTCTGTATGTGTTGTGTTATGGCTGAAACTGTCTGCTTGGCAAATACACCTGACCTAAACACATATTGACTCCCGGTGTGTTAAATGCCAAGAGAGCAGACACCCAGACAGAAACATAATATCTGGGATGGTATGATGAGACAGGTCATAATCCCAAAAGGTTCACATTGTTCGATGAAACAAATGCCATGATAATTTCAAAATATTGATGATGTTACAACCTAACTAGTCACCATCATTTCTGAAAGAATTGCAATGTTTCTGCTGCAACCGTGGATTGATATCCAATGTCTATGGGAATATAAAGAGACGCGTCATAGGTACCCCACAATGCAGTGTCATATCCAATGTCTATGGCAATATAAAGAGATGCGTCATAGGTATCCCACAATGCAGTGTCATATCCAATGTCTATGGCAATATAAAGAGACGCATCACAGGTACCCCACAATGCAGTGTCATATCCAATGTCTATGGCAATATAAAGAGACGCATCATAGGTACCCCACAATGCAGTGTCATATCCAATGTCTATGACAATATAATGATACGCAAGTGTCATATCAAATGTCTAGTTATTATGATGAAACAGGCCATAGAGCGGTCTGAAATCCAATGTCTAGGATGATATAATGAGACACGTCATAGGTACCCCACAAAGCAGTCTAATATCCAATGTCTATGACAATATAATGATACGCAAGTGTCATATCAAATGTCTAGGTATTATGATGAAACAGGCCATAGAGCGGTCTGAAATCCAATGTCTAGGATGATAAAATGAGACACGTCATAGGTACCCCACAAAGCAGTCTGATATCCAATGTCTAGGACGATATAATAAGACACGTCATAGGTACCCCACAAAGCAGTCTGATATCCAATGTCTAGGACGATATAATGATATAATGAGACGTCATAGGTACCCCATAAAGCAGCCTGATATCCAATGCCTAGGATGATATAATGAGACGCATCATAGGTACCCCATAAAACAGTCTGATATCCAATGTCTAGGACGATATAATAAGACACGTCATAGGTACCCCACAAAGCAGTCTGATATCCAATGACTAGGATGATATAATGAGACACGTCATAGGTACCCCACAAAGCAATCTGATATCCAATGTCTATGACGATATAATGATATAATGAGAACAAATATTGAGACGCATCATAGGTACCCCATAAAGCAGTCTGATATCCAATGTCTAGGACGACATAATAAAACATGTCATAGGTACACCACAAAGCAGTCTGATATCCAATGTCTATGACGATATAATGATATAATGAGACACGTCATAGGTACCCCACAAAGCAGCCTGATATCCAATCCCTAGGATGAGATAATAAGACACGTCATAGGTACCCCACAAAGCAGTCTGATATCCAATGTCTAGGATGAGATAAGGAGACTCGTCATAGGTACCCCACAAAGAAGTCTGATGTCCAATGTCTATGACGATATAATGATATAATGAGAAACGTCATAGGTACCCAACAAAGCAGCCTGATGTCAAATGCGTACGATGATATAATGAGACACATCATAGGTACCCCACAAAGCAATCTGATATCCAATATCTAGGATGATATAATAAGACACGTCATAGGTACCCCACAATGCAGTGTCATATCCAATGTCTATGGCAATATAAAGAGATGCGTCATAGGTATCCCACAATGCAGTGTCATATCCAATGTCTATGGCAATATAAAGAGACGCATCACAGGTACCCCACAATGCAGTGTCATATCCAATGTCTATGGCAATATAAAGAGACGCATCATAGGTACCCCACAATGCAGTGTCATATCCAATGTCTATGACAATATAATGATACGCAAGTGTCATATCAAATGTCTAGGTATTATGATGAAACAGGCCATAGAGCGGTCTGAAATCCAATGTCTAGGATGATATAATGAGACACGTCATAGGTACCCCACAAAGCAGTCTAATATCCAATGTCTATGACAATATAATGATACGCAAGTGTCATATCAAATGTCTAGGTATTATGATGAAACAGGCCATAGAGCGGTCTGAAATCCAATGTCTAGGATGATAAAATGAGACACGTCATAGGTACCCCACAAAGCAGTCTGATATCCAATGTCTAGGACGATATAATAAGACACGTCATAGGTACCCCACAAAGCAGTCTGATATCCAATGTCTAGGACGATATAATGATATAATGAGACGTCATAGGTACCCCATAAAGCAGCCTGATATCCAATGCCTAGGATGATATAATGAGACGCATCATAGGTACCCCATAAAACAGTCTGATATCCAATGTCTAGGACGATATAATAAGACACGTCATAGGTACCCCACAAAGCAGTCTGATATCCAATGACTAGGATGATATAATGAGACACGTCATAGGTACCCCACAAAGCAATCTGATATCCAATGTCTATGACGATATAATGATATAATGAGAACAAATATTGAGACGCATCATAGGTACCCCATAAAGCAGTCTGATATCCAATGTCTAGGACGACATAATAAAACATGTCATAGGTACACCACAAAGCAGTCTGATATCCAATGTCTATGACGATATAATGATATAATGAGACACGTCATAGGTACCCCACAAAGCAGCCTGATATCCAATCCCCAGGATGAGATAATAAGACACGTCATAGGTACCCCACAAAGCAGTCTGATATCCAATGTCTAGGATGAGATAAGGAGACTCGTCATAGTTACCCCAGAAAGCAGTCTGATATCCAATGTCTAGGACGACATAATAAGACACGTCATAGGTACACCACAAAGCAGTCTGATATCCCATGTCTAGGATGATGTAATAAGACACGTCATAGGTACCCCACAAAGCAGTCTGATATCCAATGTCTATGACGATATAAGACACGTCATAGGTACCCCACAAAGCAGTGTCATATCCAATGTCTAGGTAGCATGATGAGACGTGTCATAGGTACCCCACAAAGCAGCCTGATATCCAATGTCTAGGATGAGATAATGAGACGCATCATAGGTACCCCATAAATGTCTAGGACGATATATTAAGACACGTCATGATATCCAATGTCTAGGATGAGTTAAGGAGACTCGTCATAGGTACCCCACAAAGAAGTCTGATATCCAATGTCTATGACGATATAATGATATAATGAGACACGTCATAGGTACCCCACAAAGCAATCTGATATCCAATGTCTATGACGATACAAAGCAGTGTGATATCCAATGTCTAGGATGAGATAAGGAGACTCGTCATAGGTACCCAACAAAGCAGCCTGATATCAAATGCGTACGATGATATAATGAGACGCATCATAGGTACCCCACAAAGCAGTCTGATATCCAATGTCTAGGATGAGATAATAAGACACGTCATAGGTACCCCACAAAGCAGTCTGATATCCAATGTCTAGGATGAGATAAGGAGACTCGTCATAGGTACCCCACAAAGCAGTTTGAATTGCTCTTGCCTCACGAGGCTCAAGACAATGTCGTCCGGACAGACAGTTGTTCCTTGTATCTGAGTATCTTACCTCCAACCAAGATCTTTCAAATAGTATAACCCTTAGTCTGGTTTATTTGTCCCAAACAGATGCCATGTGCATTGTGAAATGTACCTTTAATCCTTGTCACCCTTTGCAACCATCGATGAAATTATTTAGCCTAAACCTTTACATTTGAAGTATTGAAGGATTTTAATGTGAAATCTTCAACGTTTTATGTGAAACCTAAAACATTTTTATTCCTTAAAATTAGAGCAGGTCCTAATAATTGGCAACTTTGAAAATTATATTCCCTATCAAAATATCCAGTTGAAAATAGTTGAGGAAGACATGAACTCATATAATACATGAAAACAACAAGTTGTTACCAACTTTTGTACAAAAGAATGAAACCTGACATGTTTTGCCTCTGCAAATAAACTGCGTTGGTATTGTGTCCATATTATTTAGAAGCGCAGATGAGCATAGTGAGGGCTCCCAGCAAGCATTGGTAACTCCAGGGTGACGCCAGGGTGATGCCTCGAATGTACGCAGATGACGGTGTTCATTTGGAACTTGTACAAAATAGTTGCCATGCCAGTTTGCTCAGATGTGATTTCAGTAAAGATTCAGAGCGAGCATTGACAGCAAAGCCCCGTCAGTACAAAGCGAACACCTTGCCATGATAATTTATTATGAGAGATTATCTTTAATGTCTTGTCCTAGAACGAGATAAACACTGAGAATGGGTTGTGACATGGATTACTGAGGCCACCATTTGGATACCTAACAGGCTGCATTGCTGGGGCCTACATTCAGGTACCTCACAGGGTGCATTGTTGGGGCATACATTAAGGTTACCTCACAGGGTGCATTGCTGGGGCCTACATCCAGGTACCTCACAGGGTGCATTGCTGGGGCTTACATTAAGGTTACCTCACAGGGTGCATTGCTGGAGCCTACATCCAGGTACCTCACAGGGTGCACTGCTGGGGCCTACATTAAGGTTACTTCACAGGGTGCATTGCTGGGGCCTACATTAAGGTTACCTCACAGGGTGCATTGCTGGGGCCTACATTAAGGTTACCTTACAGGCTGCATTGCTGGGGCCTACATTCAGGTACCTCACAGGGTGCATTGCTGGGGCCTACATTAAGGTTTCCTCACAGGGTGCATTGTTGGGGCCTATATATACATTAAGGTTACCTTACAGGGTGCATTGCTGGGGCCTACATCCAGGTACCTCACAGTGTGCATTGCTGGGGCCTACATCCAGGTACCTCACAGGGTGCATTGCTGGGGCCTACATCCAGGTACCTCACAGGGTGCATTGCTGGGGCCCACACTAAGGTTACCTCACAGGGTGCATTGCTGGAGCCTACATCCAGGTATCTTACAGGGTGCATTGCTGGGGCCTACATCCAGGTACCTCACAGTGTGCATTGCTGGGGCCTACATTCAGGTACATCACAGGGTGCATTGCTGGGGCCTACATCAAGGTACCTCACAGGGCGCATCGCTGGGGCCTACATTCAGGTACCTCACAGGGTGCATTGCTGGGGCCTACATCCAGGTACCTCACAGGGCGCATTGCTGGGGCCTACATTCAGGTACCTCACAGGGTGCATTGCTGGGGCCTACATTCAGGTACCTCACAGGGTGCATTGCTGGGGCCTACATTCAGGTACCTCACAGGGTGCATTGCTGGGGCCTACATTCAGGTACATCACAGGGTGCATTGCTGGGGCCTACATTCAGGTACATCACAGGGTGCATTGCTGGGGCCTACATCCAGGTACCTCACAGGGCGCATCGCTGGAGCCTACATTCAGGTTACCTCACAGGGTATATTGCTGGGGCCTACACCCAGGTACCTCACAGGGTGCATTGCTGGGGCCTACATTCAGGTACCTCACAGGGTGCATTGCTGGGGCCTACATTCAGGTTACCTCACAGGGTGCATTGCTGTTTATACGACCCTTTCAGCAACTATGGCCATATCAGGTCGACTTACGAGCCTTTTGCCCAATGTGGAAGTAATGTAACACTGCCGGCAGTGGGAGTTGAACCCACCACCTCCCGTCCTCCACGTATTTAACCAACGAAGGTACAGATCCTACATTCTAGCAACTGTGCTTGTGGGGTCGGTCAAAAGATTGTTGGATCTTTAAAGATTTCATTAATTCACAAAGGTCGCGGGCAATTTTACCGAGATTTGGGGTATGTCTAAACATGAAATTGTCATACAAACAAGTTTTCTTCCTGAATCAACCAAAATACACCTGCAAGGATTATTGTGGTTTGTTTGTTGTGAAAGTGCCAATTACTTTGCAGTACTCTTGTGACCACTGTTGTGGTCCGTAAGGGTATTAGGCCTGTACCAGTAGACAAACAGCAATGGATAAATAGGCCTCTGTAAACCATGTGACCCCGGTGTCCCAATCTGGAGGTGTCTCATTGTTAGATCAGCAGATGCTTGCATTAGATCACTGGTCAGCTAAGTGAAGTTTGTGTTCAATGGATGATTTGAAATTTAGCACAAGACTCATCTACTTTAAAATAACATAAACACTTAAAAATCTGATTTCATGAATGCTTTTCGTATTTGCTCCTACACATTTACAGATATATCTGTTTTGTCTCCAATGTATCATACAAAAAAATCAACATACCACAGTTTAAAATCATAAAAGCGCCTGTTCATTATGATTTATCTTCGATACAATGTGTCAACAAAACATCTCTCATTTTAGGCGCATATGAAGCCGAGATTTTCTATTGATTGGCCCACGCAGATTGGGAGCCATTCAATTCCTTGAAAGTGAAATATGTATTTTGATGTTGCATGTTTTAATACAACAAGATACACTCATTACCATTAACTTAGCGGGACAGCCTCCCCCCCCCCCCCTTCCACACACAAACACACCCACACACATAAACAAACATACATTCTTTCTCACTCTACATATGTGTTCTGTATACTTATGATACACAATTTGTCATTTGCTCATACAAGTTTTATAAACATGTTATATCCAGGTAAATATACTGTTTGCTTGTCACAATACTTGTCTTCTTGAACACTCTTAATGGAATTGATGAATATATTAGAAATGTTCAAACATTTAAAGGTTTATAGCTCGGCAGCTTTCTGTGGACGGAAGGATAGACAAGGGGAAGGATGAGCAGAATTGGTGGCGTGCTATATATCTCTCCCCTTCCCTTCCCCCAATTATCTGCAATGTGCCCATACACAGCTAAAGACGTGTCAGGAAAGTAATAATTTTATCAATTTCCTTTTTTGTGCAGTAAACCAATATGTCAGAATATGTGCGTCACAGAGCATATAAAGAACTACCAATTTCACGTAAATGTAAAATATTATCTACTCTTAAACTGTTATATTACATTACGTATTAGGCCTACAAGAGGTTTTGAGATAGATTTCACTCCATGTATAGTGTCTACTGTAAAATAAAGAACTGCTAATGGACTCTAATATATGTTGTACCTAGAGATCTGTCAATGGAGCATAATATCAACTGTAATATAAGTAAGAATATAAGAATAGAATGGAATATCTACTGTGATAGAGATATACCAATAGGTTATAATATCTTCTGTAAAATTGGAAAATACTAATGGATTATAATATTTACTGTGATTTAGAGATTTACCAATGGAATATAATATCTACTGTAAAATACAGAATTATTAATGGACGACTATTATGCCATTCTATAGACATTTACCAGAGGACCATAATATAAACTGTAATATAAAAGATCTGAGGATGGGCATCGGCTGTAATATAGAGATTTATCAAAGGATTTTAATATATGCTGTCAAATAAAGATTTTCCAATATATCTGTTATAATGCAGACCTGATTTGGAGCTAAAATGTTTGTTGCAATAATAGGTCTGCGATGTCTGCTCATCAACAAGTCTAGTCTTGTAGAAAGCCGACATCGGTTTCTGCTTACGGTCCTGATTGGAGAGGCGAGTATCTGGTTACTAAGGCCTTGATAGGATGGCCACAATGTGATTATAGTTTGATGCTGTGCCATTGTGCCACCTGCCACTTCCACATGCTGCCATATATAGACAGCCGTCTGCACAAACACAATCCTTGTCCCAGATCCCAAGTCAAATTCATATATGAAAATTATATAGATATATTTATTTGACTCCTGTGTTTAGACGAAAGGAGATGAATATCTTAGAGCTCAATAGAAAAATAAATTTCTAGTACTGATTAGTACTGTAGTTAGCATTTATCTCTTGAACTCATTAGGCAAGGTGTGGGTAGCTTTATGAGTTCATATTACATCCCTGGTGCTGATTAGGCAATGTGTGGCGAGCTTTATGTGTCCAGATTACATCCCTGATGCTGATTAGGCAATATGTGGGTAGCTTTATGAGTTCATATTACATCCCTGGTGCTGATTAGGCAATGTGTGGCGAGCTTTATGTGTCCAGATCACATCCCTGGTGCTGATTAGGCAATATGTGGGTAGCTTTATGAGTTCATATTACATCCCTGGTGCTGATTAGGCAATATGTGGCTAGCTTTATGTGTCCAGATTACATCCTTGGTGCTGATTAGGGAATGGTGTGGGTAGCTTTATGTGTCCAGATTACATCCCAGGTGCTGATTAGGCAATGTGTGGGTAGCTTTATGTGTCCAGATTACATCCTTGGTGCTGATTAGGGAATGGTGTGGGTAGCTTTATGTGTCCAGATTACATCCCTGGTGCTGATTAGGCAATGTGTGGCGAGCTTTATGTGTCCAGAATACATCCCTGGTGCTGATTAGGGAATGGTGTGGGTAGCTTTATGAGTTCACATTACATCCCTGGTGCTGATTAGGCAATATGTGGC
This sequence comes from Amphiduros pacificus, assembly GCA_949316495.1. Taxonomy (NCBI): domain Eukaryota; kingdom Metazoa; phylum Annelida; class Polychaeta; order Phyllodocida; family Hesionidae; genus Amphiduros; species Amphiduros pacificus. The sequence continues at coordinate 16,016,077 of OX439004.1, read as the reverse complement.
TAGCTTTATGTGTCCAGATTACATCCTTGGTGCTGATTAGGCAATGTGTGGCGAGCTTTATGTGTCCAGATTACATTCCTGGTGCTGATTAGGCAATGTGTGGCAAGCTTTATGTGTCCAGATTACATCCCTGGTGCTGATTAGGGAATGGTGTGGGTAGCTTTATGTGTCCAGATTACATCCCTGGTGCTGATTAGGCAATGGTGTGGGTAGCTTTATGTGTCCAGATTACATCCCTGGTGCTGATTAGGGAATGGTGTGGGTAGCTTTATGTGTCCAGATTACATCCCTGGTGCTGATTAGGCAATATGTGGCTAGCTTTATGTGTCCAGATTACATCCCTGGTGCTGATTAGGGAATGGTGTGGCAAGCTTTATGTGTCCAGATTACATCCCTGATGCTGATTAGGCAATGTGTGGGTAGCTTTATGAGTTCACATTACATCCCTGATGCTGATTAGGGAATGGTGTGGGTAGCTTTATGTGTCCAGATTACATCCCTGGTGCTGATTAGGCAATATGTGGGTAGCTTTATGTGTCCAGATTACATCCTTGGTGCTGATTAGGCAATGTGTGGGTAGCTTTATGTGTTCAGATTACATCCCTGGTGCTGATTAGGGAATGGTGTGGGTAGCTTTATGAGTTCACATTACATCCCTGATGCTGATTAGGGAATGGTGTGGGTAGCTTTATGTGTCCAGATTACATCCCTGGTGCTGATTAGGCAATATGTGGGTAGCTTTATGTGTCCAGATTACATCCTTGGTGCTGATTAGGCAATGTGTGGGTAGCTTTATGAGTTCACATTACATCCCTGATGCTGATTAGGGAATGGTGTGGGTAGCTTCATGTGTCCAGATTACATCCCTGGTGCTGATTAGGCAATATGTGGGTAGCTTTATGTGTCCAGATTACATCCTTGGTGCTGATTAGGCAATGTGTGGGTAGCTTTATGTGTTCAGATTACATCCCTGGTGCTGATTAGGGAATGGTGTGGGTAGCTTTATGTGTCCAGATTACATCCCTGGTGCTGATTAGGCAATATGTGGCTAGCTTTATGTGTCCAGATTACATCCCTGGTGCTGATTAGGGAATGGTGTGGCAAGCTTTATGTGTCCAGATTACATCCCTGATGCTGATTAGGCAATGTGTGGGTAGCTTTATGAGTTCACATTACATCCCTGATGCTGATTAGGGAATGGTGTGGGTAGCTTTATGTGTCCAGATTACATCCCTGGTGCTGATTAGGCAATATGTGGCTAGCTTTATGTGTCCAGATTACATCCCAGGTGCTGATTAGGCAATGTGTGGGTAGCTTTATGTGTCCAGATTACATCCCTGGTGCTGATTAGGCAATATGTGGCTAGCTTTATGTGTCCAGATTACATCCCTGGTGCTGATTAGGGAATGGTGTGGCAAGCTTTATGTGTCCAGATTACATCCCTGGTGCTGATTAGGGAATGGTGTGGGTAGCTTTATGTGTCCAGATTACATCCCAGGTGCTGATTAGGCAATGTGTGGCTAGCATTGTGTGTCCAGATTACATCCCTGGTGCTGATTAGGGAATGGTGTGGCAAGCTTTATGTGTCCAGATTACATCCCAGGTGCTGATTAGGCAATGTGTGGCGAGCTTTATGTGTCCAGATTACATCCCTGGTGCTGATTAGGGAATGGTGTGGCAAGCTTTATGTGTCCAGATTACATCCCTGGTGCTGATTAGGCAATGTGTGGGTAGCTTTATGAGTTCAGATTACATCCCAGGTGCTGATTAGGCAATGTGTGGGTAGCTTTATGTGTCCAGATTACATCCCTGGTGCTGAGTAGGCAATATGTGGGTAGCTTTATGAGTTCAGATTACATCCCAGGTGCTGATTAGGCAATGTGTGGCAAGCTTTATGTGTCCAGATTACATCCCTGGTGCTGATTAGGGAATGGTGTGGCAAGCTGTATGTGTCCAGATTACATCCCTGGTGCTGATTAGGCAATGTGTGGGTAGCTTTATGAGTTCAGATTACATCCCAGGTGCTGATTAGGCAATGTGTGGGTAGCTTTATGAGTTCAGATTACATCCCAGGTGCTGATTAGGCAATGTGTGGCAAGCTTTATGTGTCCAGATTACATCCCTGGTGCTGATTAGGCAATGTGTGGCTAGCATTGTGTGTCCAGATTACATCCCTGGTGCTGATTAGGGAATGGTGTGGCGAGCTTTATGTGTCCAGATTACATCCCTGGTGCTGATTAGGGAATGGTGTGGCAAGCTTTATGTGTCCAGATTACATCCCAGGTGCTGATTAGGCAATGTGTGGCGAGCTTTATGTGTCCAGATTACATCCCTGGTGCTGATTAGGGAATGGTGTGGCAAGCTTTATGTGTCCAGATTACATCCCTGGTGCTGATTAGGCAATGTGTGGGTAGCTTTATGAGTTCAGATTACATCCCAGGTGCTGATTAGGCAATGTGTGGGTAGCTTTATGTGTCCAGATTACATCCCTGGTGCTGATTAGGCAATATGTGGGTAGCTTTATGAGTTCAGATTACATCCCAGGTGCTGATTAGGCAATGTGTGGCAAGCTTTATGTGTCCAGATTACATCCCTGGTGCTGATTAGGGAATGGTGTGGCAAGCTTTATGTGTCCAGATTACATCCCTGGTGCTGATTAGGCAATGTGTGGGTAGCTTTATGAGTTCAGATTACATCCCAGGTGCTGATTAGGCAATGTGTGGCAAGCTTTATGTGTCCAGATTACATCCCTGGTGCTGATTAGGCAATGTGTGGGTAGCTTTATGTGTCCAGATTACATCCCTGGTGCTGATTAGGCAATATGTGGGTAGCTTTATGTGTCCAGATTACATCCCAGGTGCCGATTAGGCAATGTGTGGGTAGCTTTATGTGTCCAGATTACATCCCTGGTGCTGATTAGGCAATGGTGTGGGTAGCTTTATGAGTTCAGATTACATCCCAGGTGCTGATTAGGCAATGTGTGGCAAGCTTTATGTGTCCAGATTACATCCCTGGTGCTGATTAGGCAATGTGTGGGTAGCTTTATGTGTCCAGATTACATCCCTGGTGCTGATTAGGGAATGGTGTGGCAAGCTTTATGTGTCCAGATTACATCCCTGGTGCTGATTAGGCAATGTGTGGGTAGCTTTATGAGTTCAGATTACATCCCTGATGCTGATTAGGGAATGGTGTGGGTAGATTACATCCCTTGAACTTAAGGTGTGGTTCATCCCCAGGTTAGTCTTTGGCAATGTGCAAGATATATACATATGAATATATATATATATGTCCCACGTGTCAATGTGCAAGATATATACATAATACATATATATGATTCTGCAATGCATTAAATATTTAACCTGATATTTGAAATACTAGTATTCGTGAGTGTTTTAGAGCCTTTCACATGTTAGCACCACGTGCTCCTCATCTCTGTATTTACCTCATAAATCACTAAATCACTAAATATTTTGTATTGACCTAAACTTCAAATTGAACTCATTTATTATCAATGATGATATTTGCAATAAAAATTACTTCGACTACTCCATTTTTTCAGTGATTTGCATATCTTTATTCCGTTCAAATAATATGAGGTATAGCAAGAATAGAAATCAAAATGTGCCGTGATTACTGTATAAATAATTGATTATAGCAAAGTTGATTTTGGAAGATTATTGATTTTGGAGAGTTTTCACACATTCTGGCAGATGTGCAAAAGGAATCAACATAAATTAGATGAACAACATTAGGGATTTTAAAGTTTCCATGATATACTTACATGATTATCATAGGCACGTCGAAGGAGTATACAAACTGATGTGCATATACATGTATTGCATACACATGTGTTGTATACCTTGGATTTCTGATAGATCAATATAGCGCATCATGAGAAGTTGCAAAAATCTATATGGTCACACAAAAACACTATCTGATGGGGAGGTGTTTGCATGACCAAAAGGATATTTGGCTTCTCCTGATAGATATTCACTATTGCAAACCTGATACCTGATATACATTTGGATATCCCTATAATACGTGGCTAATCTTGACGACATGTATCATTGACGCTTATGATATCAGCCCAATCTTGGGGTGACCTTAATCCTTGATGCTTATAATATCAGCCCAATCTTGGGGTGACCTGAATCCTTGATGCTTATGATATCAGCCCAATCTCGGGATGACCTGAATCCTTGATGCTTATGATATCAGCCCAATCTTGGGGTGACCTGAATCTTTGACGCTTATAATATCAGCCCAATCTTGGGGTGACCTGAATCCTTGATGCTTATGATATCAGCCCAATCTCGGGGTGACATGAATCTTTGACGCTTATAATATCAGCCCAATCTTGGGGTGACCTGAATCCTTGATGCTTATGATATCCGCCCAATCTCGGGGTGACCTGTATCTTTGACGCTTATAATATCAGCCCAATCTTGGGGTGACCTGAATCCTTGATGCTTATGATATCAGCCCAATCTCAGGGTGAACTGAATCCTTGATGCTTATTATATCAGCCCAATCTCGGGATGACCTGAATCTTTGACACTTATAATATCAGCCCAATCTTGGGGTGACCTGAATCCTTGATGCTTATGATATCAGCCCAATCTCGGGGTGACCTGTATCTTTGAAGCTTATAATATCAGCCCAATCTTTGGGTGACCTGAATCTTTAATGATTCTTGGGGTGACCTGTGTCTTTAACGCTTATAATATCAGCCCAATCTTGGGGTGACCTGAATCCTTGATGCTTATGATATCCGCCCAATCTCGGGGTGACCTGTATCTTTGACGCTTATAATATCAGCCCAATCTTGGGGTGACCTGAATCCTTGATGCTTATGATATCAGCCCAATCTTGAGGTGACCTGAATCCTTGATGCTTATGATATCAGCCCAATCTCGAGGTGACCTGAATCTTTGACGCTTATGATATCAGCCCAATCTTGGGGTGACCTGAATCCTTGATGCTTATGATATCAACCCAATCTCGGGGTGACCTGTATCTTTGAAGCTTATAATATCAGCCCAATCTTTGGGTGACCTGAATCTTTAATGATTCTTGGGGTGACCTGTGTCTTTAACGCTTATAATATCAGCCCAATCTTGGGGTGACCTGAATCTTTGACGCTTATAACAGGAGCCCAATCTTAAGAGCTAATTTTAACGTAAATGTGTTCCACGTTGGCCTCCTTTGACACACACGCTAAATCTGAAATAAGAGTTCGCCAATTGACATCTTTTGTGTTGACAAGGTCATAATCAGCCTGATTGTTGGCTTTATTTACTCTGCTCAGCAGATTCTGTGTGAATCTTTTGAGAATATGACTCCATTCCTCCATTCAGAGTAATCCTATGTTAGTATGTGACTCCATCCCTTCATGCAGAGTGTTCCTAGGTTAGTATGTGACTCCACCCCGCCATACAGAGTAATCCTGGGTTAGTATATGACTCTGTCCCGCCATGCAGAGTGATCCTAGGTTAGTATAGGACTCCACCCCGCCATGCAGAGTGATCCTAAGTTAGTATGTGACTCCACCCCGCCATGCAGAGTGATCCTGGGTTAGTATGTGACTCCACCCCGCCATGCAGAGTAATCCTACATTAGTATGTGACTCCACCCCGCCATGCAGAGTAATCCTGGGTTAGTATGTGACTCCACCCCGCCATGCAGAGTGATCCTGGGTTAGTATGTGACTCCACCCCGCCATGCAGAGTAATCCTACATTAGTATGTGACTCCACCCCGCCATGCAGAGTAATCCTGGGTTAGTATGTGACTCCACCCCGCCATGCAGAGTAATCCTGGGTTAGTATGTGACTCCATCCCGCCATGCAGTGATCCTGGGTTAGTATATGACTCCATCCCGCCATGCAGAGTGATCCTGGGTTAGCATATGACTCTGTCCCGCCATGCAGAGTGATCCTGGGTTAGTATGTGACTCCACCCTGCCATGCAGAGTAATCCTGGGTTAGTATGTGACTCCGCCCCGCCATGCAGAGTGATCCTGGGTTAGTATGTGACTCCACCCCGCCATGCAGAGTGATCCTAGGTTAGTATGTGACTCCGCCCTGCCATGCAGAGTGATCCTGGGTTAGTATGTGACTCCACCCCGCCATACAGAGTGATCCTGGGTTAGTATTTAACTCCACCCCTCCATGCAGAGTGATCCTAGGTTAGTATATGACTCCATCCCGCCATGCAGAGTGATCCTAGGTTAGTATATAACTCTGCCCCGCCATGCAGAGTGATCCTGGGTTAGTATGTGACTCCACCCCGCCATGCAGACTAATCCTACATTAGTATGTGACTCCACCCCGCCATGCAGAGTAATCCTGGGTTAGTATGTGACTCCACCCCGCCATGCAGAGTAATCCTGGGTTAGTATATGACTCTGCCCCGCCATGCAGAGTGATCCTAGGTTAGTATATGACTCCACCCCGCCATGCAGAGTAATCCTGGGTTAGTATGTGACTCCATCCCGCCATGCAGTGATCCTAGGTTAGTATATGACTCTGCCCCGCCATGCAGAGTAATCCTGGGTTAGTATGTGACTCCACCCCGCCATGCAGAGTGATCCTAGGTTAGTATATGACTCCACCCCGCCATGCAGAGTAATCCTGGGTTAGTATGTGACTCCACCCCGCCATGCAGAGTAATCCTGGGTTAGTATGTGACTCCACCCCGCCATGCAGAGTAATTCTGGGTTAGTATGTGATTCCACCCCGCCATGCAGAGTGATCCGAGGTTAGTATGTGACTCCACCCCGCCATGCAGAGTAATCCTGGGTTAGTATGTGACTCCATCCCGCCATGCAGTGATCCTGGGTTAGTATATGACTCTGTCCCGCCATGCAGAGTGATCCTGGGTTAGTATGGGACTCCACCCCGCCATGCAGAGTGATCCTGGGTTATTATATGACTCTGCCCCGCCATGCAGAGTGATCCTGGGTTAGTATATGACTCTGCCCCGCCATGTGGAGAATACCCAAAACCTGCTATGGGGCTTTTTTTTGCATTATCACTTAAACATGAAAACACAAACCATTGTCACAAAAAACTCAGTAGCAGGCATTCACCATTAATGTAGCATGACTGAAGTACTTTAGTATGGAGACAGACGTCTTACCAACTGAGCCATGCCACACCCATCACACATCACGCAAGTTTAAATGATTCTTAGCAGAAAATATCACATTTAGAACTTTATGGATAATGATTTGTTTGTTTTCGTAATATTGAAGACCTTTGCATAATAGGCTGTGTCAGGTTAGACAAATGCTTTCGATGAGGATTCGATGGAGATCGTACTTCGTATTACCTCTTAAACTAACTCGTTGGTAATGAACCTTTTCAATCATGCAAGAATAATAATGTATAACGCATGAAAGCTCATTATTCTTAAGATATTCTTAGATAACAGGCTGGCCTTATTAAGTACAGTTGGTAGAGCAAAGGATCTGTGCTTTAGTTGGTGATAGAAGCGGAGGACGGGGGTGGTGGGTTCGACTCCCACTGCCAGCAGAATTACCACTTACACATTGGTCAAAAGGCTTGAAAGTCGATCTGTTATGACCATTGTTGTTGTGAGGGTCGTATAAACCATTTCATAATTGTCTCATATATCCATATCTCCAGGAAGCAGGATCGTGGTGTCACGTGTATTACGTTCTTCTCTCCTCTTCTATTTGGGTGTCAATTGCTTTTTTTATGATGATATCCATCTGGGACAGATAAGATTTCTTGTTGAGAAAAATCTATATCTTCATGTTTTCTTTATTATAAGAACTTAAATAGATTTGTTGTCATTAAAAAAGAAAGCGTATGAGCAGAACTCTATCTTGTATGCGATGTTAGTATGTACGAAAATGTTATAGCAATATCAGAACATTTTTCATTACGTGCTATTTTTGGTTTGCTACAAAATTTATATTTTTCAATAATTCAATAATGCACTGAAGTTCTTTTCAATCCTATTTCAGTATTACATGTTTCACCAATCTTTATCATAATTTAAAGTTACCTTTCAACTAAACGCACATGATCCCCATAATTAAAAGCTTCTTGGCGATCTCATTCAAATCAATTTTCCAATCTTAATCCGATTATTGGCAAAACTTGGTTATTTTGTAAAAGAATTCTTAAATAATTATTTTGTTAATTAATTGCTTTTAATGCGATGTTAGTGTGGTCGCTTAAATGTAGTCGATACAATAGGTAAAACTCTTGGAACAGGTGAATAACATTAACCACCATCATTTCCATCAACATCCAGCCTTCAAATCAACATTTGACATTTTCAAGCTGGTATTTGCATATTGCAATATTGGGCTAGATCTTTTCAATTTTTAAATAAAATATCTTGACTGTTTTTTTATATTGTAAAATGTAGATAGATATATTAGTAAATAAAGTATATCAACTGTGAAAATTAAAGCTAAATCGAATTTAATAGCAGTCGTCATTAAGGACGCTTCCTTAATGTTGAAGGTTGAACTTATCAATATATCAATAATATTTCCAAACATTTATTTCTTGTGTATTAAATGTTCATTATTAGAAATGCGTATTTAAGGTTTATCGTCAAAATAATTTATTATTATCATCTTTGAGTTAAGATATGCATGTAGAATTGGCGTGAGCGTGTTCACTCAGGAGGATTTGGGGCGTGTATTTCTGAGGAATGCTTTGACTCTCACAACCCCGGTGTCCCTCGTTTGACCCCCAGTAGGAATTCAACCCTTTCACAGCTTCTCACTCCTGACATAATCAATCCATATTCCATAAAAAACGGATGACCTTGATGTGAAATAGCAGTTATCAAGACACCTCAGAGTGTACACATATCGGGGTTAGCCGATGACCTTGACCCATTTCTCTGGTTCTTTATGGCCAGATATTGCAGCCTGTTGAAGTGGAAAATGAAGATAAAATGAGAATACATTTATTGGACATGTAACTTTAGAAAACATTGCCATAAAGCTGTGCTTTATGGTTTGTGACACTGGTGAGCTTGCTGTGTAAAGTAGGTCATATTACACTATGATATATAAATCACTCTGACATTCCTGAAATTGGTTAGGATCATCGCCACACACGCAGGAGTATATCCATCGTTTTCACTCTCAAAACTTTGATTTCATGTAATATTACAACTGCAAAGTTTACTAGTAAGGAATAACATTTTAATAACCAAAGGAAAATATCGGTATTGCAGAAGAAAACCTGATATTGCAAGGTTATGATGGAAGTCTGGGTACACGCTTGATTTGGATAATTGAGATATGTGCAGACCAGAGCTCTATCAATCAACACTTCCTTAAAAAGCCCATGGTCAGACATGAAGAACTACCCAGAATTGTAATCTGGTACCCACTCTGATTTATCTGACAATTCTAAGTGGAAAGAGGATAGAGATATGTGATGGGCACTCCTAAACCGGAAATAAGATGCATCTACCTGCTTGATAACTTCCGCTGCAATGCACTCTGGTCAGCACAAAAAGTCACGTGAGACTGCTTATCAATGAATTATAGCTTGGCCATTTTAAAGTTATGGAAAACTTGATGACAGCATGAATATTAGAGTGGTATGTCCATAAATGACAGAATGGCTAAATTTGCTGTCCCTTTGGCTACTACAGTACATGTCATGAAGCTGAATTCCATTTGGATCATAGAGCTCTTGGAAAAAAAAATTGAATCTTTATCTCTCACATCAGCAGGTGGTATTTCGAAAAACATGACCCAAAGAAGGTTTATCTCCATTCAAAATAACATCCTGTTTAGGAACCTGTTTGCTTAATTCATCAAATTACGTCAATAGTCTAGGAGCCATATTTTCGAGAAAAAAAAACATCTTTTAATAAATCACAAAGTAATATTATATTAGTAATAATAATATAAGAAAAAGATTTTTCAATATGATTCAGATTCAAATCACATGTAAATGAACACTAATCGTTACCCTCATTCTCAATGTTCCACTTATATAAGATTTCTCCTTTGATGTTGGAGCCAGGTAGTTGGCGCGTATTTCACTTCACAGGAGAGGTCCTCCCGAGGCGATTGACAGGGGAATTATTGTGCAGGACAATGTCCTTTGAGCATCTCACGTCGCCGTGTGTGGTGCCCAGAGGTAGGCGAGGCTCAGACCCATCCAATCTACACAGCATATATACAAGAGCAAGGCCGGTGTGTTTTTAAGTCTGCCATGCCGCCCAGGATCTGTAGACAAGGCACAAATTGGCATCAATCCACATGTCAATACCCAACTACACCATGTACCGTCTTGTATAAACTGGTGATTACAAGTTTCTTATAGAGAAATAATAAAATATACAAAGAATATTCTAAGAAACACATGTTAACCTATGTCCAGTATTTCAGCACATACGACCTTTTACTTTATTCTATAGGGCCGCGAGCAAGGTAAATTTGACACAGCTGGTATGATCATGATGATAGGTCCACTTGCTCACCCCGTGCATCTGTACGTGTTATAGTTTTACAAGCAACTTACATAAATAAGACTGACAGCTTAATTTGAACAAATATTATCTATTTCTGTAGCAATGGCAGATGACAGGGTTCTACTCCTGCGTCTTGTGCTTTCTGCTAGCTCAGTAACTTTCTCTAAAATCCACACGATTTCTGAAGAAAAAAGTGCAGACGTGACAGGCCTGTTGTCGAGAATGATAAATGACCTCCCATGCTGGGACAAGTACTGATTATAGACGTAAAAACATTGGCACCACTTGCCAGCTCATCATCTCAAATGGGATGGCATTAACAAATGGACCTCAGACTTCTAGTCAATTTAGGTTTATCAATGGAAGCCTTCCATTCACTGAAATGTTAAAATGTCCCCATCATATTGTTCAGGAGACAGGAAGTGGTTGTGGGTATGTTTGGGGCACCATGTCTGGCATATAGTGCATGCAAAGGGTGTTAAAGACCCCCTGTTGAGCTCAACAGGTTGTGTCTCCACAGAGAACAGGGTAGACATGAATGTATCTGCCTCCATTCCTCTGCGCCTTTGAAACAGGCCCAAGAATACTTTAGAGGCCGTTTCACATGTCCCAAGATGCCTGCAAACCGCATCACGCAGCATGTAATCTGCCGCGCAAATGAAACCAGCCTCCCAGTCTGTTAAACCGAGCAGAAATCCCGCAGGAGTCATCAACAGAAAGTTTCTATCATTATATGTACAAAATATGGGATGCTGCCTTCATATGCTGCCACACAAAGACTATGAAACAAAGCACTATCTATTTGCTTCTATTAGCCGAAGACTGTTTAGAATCAACATCTTTAAAGACTTAATACTGTTGATAATATTGTTTCTGCAGTAAAAGTTTATACATTGGTATCAATCCAGATACGTATGTATATATCAGCAAAATCCTGTGCAGATATTGCTTGTATATTAATGCCAAGTGCTGGGCCTGTCAATTTAGCAAGGTGATATAACTGACACTGCACGAAAACTCGGCTTTTGATATCCTTACTTAAATACAAAATAGGCATAAGCTGATGCATCATATTTTGAAATCATGGCACGTTTTTTTTTCTTAAGAGAATATACCTGACTTTGGAGGTGAAACGCTGGATTAGGGAACAGCCGTGGGGAATTGAAAAGTCAAAAAGGACATAGTGGCGAGTGCATTCGCGTGGATTGTTTTCCTGTTCAAATGATGTGTATTAGCTGTAACCAAGCCGTGCAAGCTCTAATAATATGGCGACTGATAGCTGCTCAGGGCCTGACAGGTAGTGACAAAACAGAAAATATAACCAAATTGTATTTCATTACCTTTACAATACACAAAATATGTAAAAATGTTAATTTTATAACCTTTAAAAAGCATAATAATTCCTTTTTTTAAATTTGATAAAACACAAAATGTGTTTAAAATTGCACTTGATGTTGGTAGTTATTGAAACTCTGAGACTATTCAAGAATACAATCTGCAGGAGAAACAAAGGTATAAAAGGAATTAATTGTAGCAGCAGGTAGTGTCTTGATTCATATGCAGCATAAATGACTGATTTGAGCATTTCTTTCAGAAAACCTGGACATGCAATCTGTTAACTATGATCATGTTTTTCTACATCATAAACCGTCATTTGTTTTCAAGATAATATATTTCAACTGATAATTCCCTGTAAAAATATCATCTTTTACAGAGTAGAACCATGTCCTCGGGAATAAACATGATAAAGTTAAAGGTCCTCTGTGCGGGAATATTAGACATAGATTAGCACGTATTTCTGCATATGGTACTACAAAAAGAAATTGCTACCAATTTTTTCCGGATATATCATCAATTTAAACAACAAAAAGCCCAAACAGACCCTTTGGGTACCCCTACATATAGCACAAGGAAGATTTTCATCTTCTAGATGACACAATGTTTCAAGCAATGATGTTAAAAAAATCAAACACTTTGCCATAAATATCAATTTCAATCTTTTAAATAAAGGTTTTCTGTGTCGAAATTTATCCAAGGCCTGAGTAAGATGAAGAAAACCGACCATCCAGTCTATCATACTGTCACCTGGAATAAATATTTTCTCTTTATAACTTACATATTATAAATGTTTGTATAACATTTTCTCCAGGACTGTAATATGGCAACAAAGAAATTGGATTGTGATTTGTCAATAAAAGTATTTCATCAGTAGAGAGACATTTGCAAATATCCTGAATTCTTGAAAACAGCTTGAGCCCAAATAATAGTTAAACAAGTAGGATAAATGATCTGCCAAGGGAAACCAGGCTCAATGAAAATATCATTGCAAATACAGGTCCGGAACAAACTGATTATTTTGAGAATGGTGGGTAGGAAACTTTTAAGGAAGCTCAACATTTCCATGTGGCCACAGGCTCATGATAAAGACCTGCAACATGTTAATTCAGTGAGGCAGCAATATATCTGCTACAAGTAGGTCTCGTCATGAAATGATTGAAATAATGTTGAAATTGATTTAAAATCTGTTAAAAACAAAAATCAATATTTCCACTATTTAACTTGTTAATAATTTAGAATGATGACCAGTTGTAACTTCAGTATGAGATTTCTTGCATTCAGACATTACCTGATTCCTGTGGTGGCTTCATCACCTGTGTTTTCAAAGCTTTTAAAAAATATTTGATGACACGAATTCCATGGCAGCTTTACAATGTTGTGTGCATTCTTAGGCAACTAGAACAAGCATTGTCATTACATGTGCAACTTAAAAAAAATGAATTTGAGATATTGACATGGAAAAACAGAATCTGAAGTTCCTGAGCACAAAGAATACATATATTTCATCATGCTTGCAAGCATAGTTTCGTCAATTTTATCGCATCTATTATATTTGTAAGGTCAAGCTGGGTATGAAAAAAGCAGCACCTAACTCGTGAGATGTTCTTGTGGTGAATGTCTCTGCCTAGCTTTAAAGCAATCACAAGTGGGCAGCTTCCATCGCCCAAACAAACATAATTTTGGAAAAACTTGTTGACTGACTTGATCTATTCTTAACTCCACCTTCAACTTTGGTGGTGAGGAGACAATAAACAAACTAGTTTATTTCTGCAGGATAAACTGTTAAATTGTGAAGAATATTAAAGAAAATAAAACATTAGTTGATACTTTACAAGAGAATAGAAAATGACAAACATGATACTGTTAGAAAGCAAACAGACTTCAGCATGATTTAATATATTCAACTAAGGTGCAAACATATTGTAGTGTTGTTCAGTGGCATGTTTCTACTTCAATGAATTTCTCAAGAAACAAATTACAAATAAACATCAGAGTTTACACTTTGCCATTTTAAATTTTATTCATACATTTGTATAAATATGAGATTACACAAGAAATCTGAATGACATTTTTACATGCTCCCATTAGAGACCACAAATTGGACTCTGATATGTCTGCATAACTGCTTCACAAACTACATACAATACAAAACAAACAATGCCAGTCTTTTCAATGTTTCATATGCTTTAACAGACAGAATGTCATATCCATATCAATATTCCATCTATTTTTCATATTTCTGTCTGTATAAATGTGTTTTGTCTGACTTCTGTATCAAGGGCAAATGTGTACATATCAGTGATCAATCATAAATATTTATGTAATAAAATATGCTAAGTAACTAAAACTTCGACAGACATGATAATAAATCGCTCCTCTTCACTTTAAAGAAAGAACATCATTGGCAGTGAATTATATGTATTTAATTATGTATATCAAGACATGATCTACTCAGCATGGCGTGGTATTCACATCCTACCCAGGGTTTGCTGAGGAGAGCAGACATGATCAGGGTGGTGAACAATAATATAACTAACTTTTCTGACAAATTATGATAATACACTTCTTTATTACCTTGACTTTATGAAAATAATATTCTGTTCAAGATAAAAAATGTTATAGGGAATAACAGTTCAAAGATAATATCTTAAACATACAAACTGTTACAAACCTGGTCTATACTGTAGAAAAGCATGTTCATAGTAAACAGATTGCATGTGTGGGCTTTCTGTCAGAAATTTTCCAATCATACCATTTCTGCTAATTCATTTCTGCTGCACACTCACCTGAGGAGAGTATTTTTGTTCTTTTAAAAGCCATCTTAAAAGTTAGAATGAACTAAGAGATCTTATTAACTAAGTAATCCCAGATGACACATATTAAATGTGCTTGACCATGCTCTCATCTACGCTATTGAAACATGCTAAAAACTGTAATTCAGCTTGATGAAAAAGTTGGATAAAAAAACATCCAAATGGCAGCTCCTTAGTGCAGGGTAGAGTCAACGCTATTGCTGAGCTGTGCAGAATATGACATCCAAGAAGAAGGCAGGACATCACATTGAAACCATGGGCAACTTTATTCTAATACCACACAACTTTATTCTTAATTTTCCCGTGTCATTACCTCAAATATCTCATACTCGGTTGCACTTCCATTCAAATATTTCAAAAAATGTCTTTACACACTGATGAGTGCTGCTTTGTTAGCAATTGCAAACACAAATATGTCATTAGCTTGGCTTAACTCTGTGCTAAACACAGCTTACCTGTTCAAAATATCCCCAGAATTTATCATAAAATACACTCAATTTCTCTGGGGTCTGATTTTTGTACATATCTAATATAGGCAGAATCAATCCAAGAAATCTTATTTAGAAAGAATAAGAATGTTAGTTCTTTTGACCAAGATATGTGCCCCTGGGAATCGAATGATTTTCCATCCGACACGAGTGTGACCTAGAGCCCACAATCCATGCAATCACATTGCTGTTATTTCTCCCAGCAACGGACGTGGAATTCAAAGCACATGATTGAATTCGCCATAATATTTCCAGTTACAGGTCACAGGTGTCCAAATCAATGTTATTTCCCATAATATCTTATTGTGATCAAGCAATCAGTTTGCACATATTATGACAATCTGGGATTACCTACTACAGATGTGAAGGCCACCTCCCACTCTTCCAACATGGCAAAATTGCAAAACACATACAATATCAAGCACAGCTAATTTGTATCTGATATCATAACAAACAAAAAGCAATTCTTCAGCAAGTAAAAAAATAAAGAGATGAAAGTATATTTTACATAGAACTAACAAAAAATAATCAGAACATATTTTTATGAATGTTCACAATGGGAAACATAGTCTGCAATCATTTCTTGTTTCCATCAATATCATATAGATATTTTCTAATCATTTGATACAGCTGATACACGAGACCTTCCTATGACGATTCAATTTCTATGAGGATTCAATTTCATTAATCTCAAATATATCAAATTTAATTATCCACATAATACCAATATGTCTGATGGTCAAGGTTATATGTTTGCATTTAAATATTATTTAACTAAAAAAAGGGTATATCAGATGTGATATGATCACTGCTGGTAACCATGGTGACTGACTCAGGGAATGAGATCAGTGTATTTCTCTCAGTCTGGTTGGGATATCATTCATAAATGCTCATATGAGGTATAATCCATGGTTAGTTCTGACATCATGTAGCTACTGATTTCAATTCTATCATTATGTATCCATGCTGACTCATTTCTGAAATTCCCTTATCGGGTTACTTATCAGGTAATTTGTACTTCATGAAAGTGTGATCGTGTTCAATTTCATTCACAATAGAAAGATAGCATTCCTGATGACATACAAGTTTGCCTTCTTCAGAACTATGTGTCATGACAAAAAACTGCTAACATGATTTAAATCATATATGCAGATCTCTGAAAACCCCAGCTCTATATTACGTATGCGTAATCCATGTGTAAACAGAGCTGTTGATATACACAAGTTTTGCAGAGCAAGGCAACAGTTTCCTGAGAGGAAAATAACAAAATTGCCTGGTTGAGCATGGCTGCTTTGTTTGCCTGGACCATCGCAGATGGTGTATTTCCCGTTGCATTGGCCAGACAAAAAAAAACAACAAACACAATCAATATGTCTTATGGCTGTTTTTCTGACAATAGTAAATCATGCATTTCTGTGGAATGATCAAGTGCAAACATTTCTGCCAATGGGCCCAGTAAAATAATGCAATTTCAATGTTTGTTTCTTAACTGAACACTTTCCAACACTTATGTCAGGTAATAAATGTATTATGTTTGTATTTAGTTTGTTGCTATTATCTGTAATTTTGTGCCAATATTGCATTAGGCTCCATTTAAATCTACACATGCAATAATTTAAATTGGAGCAATTCAGACTCAAGAGGTTTCAGTTACTAGTACGTTTTGGTGCATGACAGCATTTTCCTGCTATTAACAATTGGCAGAGCAACCGCTGAAACAGGCACATGTCCAACAAGGATACCACTTACAGTGAGAGACCTCACACATCACATAAAGATACAATAACAAAACCATCCAATCCAGTAAGCATATCTATCCAATATGCTTACTGTAAATGGTATCACTTATCTATCGCTCATTGCTGGTGACAACCAACACATTATGCTTGCTGTAAATGGTTTCACTTATCTATCGCTCATTGCTGGTGACAATCAACACATTATGCTTGCTGTAAATGGTATCACTTATCTATCGCTCATTGCTGGTGACAACCAACACATTATGCTTGCTGTAAATGGTATCACTTATCTTTCACTCACTCTAAGTGACAACCCACGCATTATGCTTGCTTCTATCAGAAGCAAATCTTCCATTCCTCATAACATAAAAACAAAAGACAGCCTTTGGGCATGGGACACAGCAATCACATACTTGAATCTTGTCCGTTGTTTTAATGTAGACCGCTTGCGTTTGTACAACACCCAGTCTCACTGGATCATTGAAACATTGCACTTGAAAATTTCTCAGATTGATCTGACATGCAATTATGAGAATGTGAATCTTTATTATTCTACAAACCATTCTTAACTGTTAACATGCTGTCACCAGTGCATTTTTCATTTAAAAAAGGAAGTAGATAATTAATTCAAGTTAAATTCACAAAGAAACACTATTATGGAGCTTTACATGAATTACCACAACAATTGTGTTTTCTAGTTCTAGTCATCAAAATGAAAATTTAGACATTGTTCCTTCATTTATCATGAATTTTAGGAATTTGACCATCTGGTACCTCTGTCAATATAAACACATTTGTCTTGATGATTATAGAAAATAGATATATTATTCCAATATATCACACTTAATATTATTATCATAATAATATATATATATATATATATATATATATATATATATATATATATATATATATATATATATATATATATATATATATATATATATATATATATATATATATATATATACGTTCACATAATTTGCCAAATCTAGCCAATATCTCAAGCTCAATTCTTTTGACAGCACAATATGAACATGTGGAATTTTCAGGACAATATCATTAAAAATGTGTCCATAAGGATTAGATGATGTCCATCTTTTAATACGATGCCCTCTTCTCACCCAACGTGATGCCCTCCTCTCAGCCCTGCAGCGTGTCAACCCTTCACCCCATGTGATGCCCTCCTCTCAGCCCTGCAGCTTGTCAACCCTTCACCCCATGTGATGCCCTTCTCTCAGCCCTGCAGCTTGTCAACCCTTCACCCCATGTGATGCCCTTCTCTCAGCCCTGCAGCGTGTCAACCCTTCACCCCACGTGATGCCCTTCTCTCAGCCCTGCAGCGTGTCAACCCTTCACCCCATGTGATGCCCTTCTCTCAGCCCTGCAGCGTGTTAACCCTTCACCCCACGTGATGCCCTTCTCTCAGCCCTGCAGCGTGTCAACCCTTCACCCCATGTGATGCCCTTCTCTCAGCCCTGCAGCGTGTCAACCCTTCACCCCACGTGATGCCCTTCTCTCAGCCCTGCAGCGTGTCAACCCTTCACCCCATGTGATGCCCTTCTCTCAGCCCTGCAGCGTGTTAACCCTTCACCCCACGTGATGCCCTTCTCTCAGCCCTGCAGCGTGTCAACCCTTCACCCCACGTGATGCCCTTCTCTCAGCCCTGCAGCGTGTCAACCCTTCACCCCATACAATGCATTCTATTCATTTCAACCATATGATACTCCTCATTCACACCTCATGATACTGTCTCTTTCATCTTGTATGACCCTCTCTCTTTCACTCAGTGCTATGCCTTCTGCTCAGTCCTGCATCAGGCCGTCCCCTGCATCCACGCCTTCAGACCCTTCTATATCGGAGGGAATCTTCCACTGTAATTCGCGTCCTTTGGCATAGAGTTCTTTGAGCTTGTTGCGTACATTCTCCATGCCCTCCTCCTTCATCTCCTGGTGCTTACGGTACAGCTTGACAGCCGTTCTCGCATCTTCGATTGAGTCATGAGTGACAGACTGGATATTGATTCCTGAATATAAAGAAAATCAATTACTTAATTAATCATTTTCCTATTTTTCACAATATACATTTTTTAATACTCTGCCATCTTCATCCTTCAGAATGGCATATTTTTCAAAGATTAAGTTATTTTTCTCAATATGTCAATGTTAGACATGTAAATGTTAGACAAATTTTCCAAAATAGCAAAGCTATGACCTTGATCTTTGACCTTTTTTATGACCTCAATAATGATAATTTGCTGGATGAAAGTTATAGTGTGTTTGCCAAACATGCAAGAATCTGACACATTTTTGAAGGCACCATATTAAAAAAAACATTTCTGTGCTGGCTTATATTGCATTTTTCATCACGCTCAATGTGCAATATGTACATATACTATGTGATTTTATATGATAACAACCGACAGTTTTTGAAAGAAGAAACTCTGCTGGCAATATTGGTAAAGATATTGATCTAAGGAAATGAAAAAAGGTTTGGTGTAACAAAGTTTCATTTCCAGCAGCCTTTTTTTGGTTTGGCCTGCCCACTATGAAACACAATGAATACCCTACTCTGTTTAAATATATCTATATTTACAATATTACCTCTTCTTTTGATCATGTTCCTCACTTCTTTTGAATTTGCTTCCTATTTCCTTCCTTCTGCTATTGATATCTATGACTTTTGTTTCATTTTGTTACCTTCTGAAGTTAAGTTGAGTATAATCCTTTATCTATTTCTCCCTTGTTCTAATAAATAGCTTGAGTCTAGCACTGTCTGTGTGTGAGATTTGACTGCTTTGTAGTGCTTGGTGGTTCCTGGTGGTTCCTCTCCAAGCCTAATCTAACGGGA
Organism: Amphiduros pacificus; assembly: GCA_949316495.1. Classification (NCBI taxonomy): domain Eukaryota; kingdom Metazoa; phylum Annelida; class Polychaeta; order Phyllodocida; family Hesionidae; genus Amphiduros; species Amphiduros pacificus. The sequence goes on along the minus strand of OX439004.1, from coordinate 15,996,368 downwards.
CACTATAATTTGATTTAAGTTGCACCTTGCAAGGTGGAAGCCCTATGTTTGATTAATCACTCTGCAAATTTTGTAAAATCTGCTTTACAAAATCGGATTTAGATCAAAGAGGAGCTTTCCTGGAAGAGATATTTTTTTCTGTTAGCATTCTGAAGTGGAGATATAATTTGATCTGCTTCCTGTGAAGGGTTGTCAATATCATCAGAGGTAATGTCATCGTGGGGTGAATTTTATCAGTGTGTGCACCACCTAGTGGCAGGCTCAGTCTCATATCTCCCTCCTCCCCTCAATGTACAAACCCATGGGGAAATATAGATTTCAACTCCAAGTTAAACCAAGCCAAAAATAAAGCTGCAATTCAATTGGGATGTTGAGGTGGACGGATTTAGCCAAAAAATCCAAATTTGCTTTCCCTGCATAATTTGCTGGTTATCAGGTTCATTCATCATTGATGTTTAAACCACCAGGCTAGCCCACGCCTAAAGTCAGATTCCTCCACAATCCAGTCATAAATAATAGCAAATGTAGAAAATGAGGAGAACTCTCAATGAAAGTATTACTGCATATATTAACACCCTCACATAATGCCTCATACGGTCATCCTATCTCACAGCATGTCTCTATACCCTCACATCATGCCTCATACGGTCATCCTATCTCACAGCATGTCTCTATACCCTCACATCATGCCTCATACAGTCATCCTATCTCACAGCATGTCTCCATACCCTCACATAATGCCTCATACGGTCATCCTATCTCACAGCATGTCTCTTTACCCTCACATAATGCCTCACACGATCATCCTATCTCACAGCATGTCTCTAAACCCTCACATAATGCCTTATACAGTCATCCTATCTCACAGCATGTCTCTAAACCCTCATATAATGCCTCATACGGTCATCCTATCTCACAGCATGTCTCTAAACCCTCATATAATGCCTTATACAGTCATCCTATCTCACAGCATGTCTCTATACCCTCACATAGTGCCTCATACGGTCATCCTATCTCACAGCATGTCTCCATACCCTCACATAATGCCTCATACGGTCATCCTATCTCACAGCATGTCTCTATACCCTCACATAGTGCCTCATACAGTCATCCTATCTCACAGCATGTCTCTAAACCCTCATATAATGCCTTATACAGTCATCCTATCTCACAGCATGTCTCTAAACCCTCACATAATGCCTCATACGATCATCCTATCTCACAGCATGTCTCTAAACCCTCATATAATGCCTTATACAGTCATCCTATCTCACAGCATGTCTCTAAACCCTCATATAATGCCTTATACAGTCATCCTATCTCACAGCATGTCTCTAAACCCTCACATAATGCCTCATACGGTCATCCTATCTCACAGCATGTCTCTAAACCCTCATATAATGCCTTATACAGTCATCCTATCTCACAGCATGTCTCTATACCCTCACATAGTGCCTCATACGGTCATCCTATCTCACAGCATGTCTCTATACCCTCACATCATGCCTCATACGGTCATCCTATTTCACAGCATGTCTCTATACCCTCACATAATGCCTCATACGGTCATCCTATCTCACAGCATGTCTCTATACCCTCACATAATGCCTTATACAGTCATCCTATCTCACAGCATGTCTCTAAACCCTCACATAATGCCTTATACAGTCATCCTATCTCACAGCATGTCTCTAAACCCTCATATAATGCCTTATACAGTCATCCTATCTCACAGCATGTCTCTAAACCCTCACATAATGCCTCATACGGTCATCCTATCTCACAGCATGTCTCTAAACCCTCATATAATGCCTTATACAGTCATCCTATCTCACAGCATGTCTCTATACCCTCACATAGTGCCTCATACGGTCATCCTATCTCACAGCATGTCTCTATACCCTCACATCATGCCTCATACGGTCATCCTATCTCACAGCATGTCTCTATACCCTCACATCATGCCTCATACGGTCATCCTATTTCACAGCATGTCTCTATACCCTCACATAATGCCTCATACGGTCATCCTATCTCACAGCATGTCTCTATACCCTCACATAATGCCTTATACAGTCATCCTATCTCACAGCATGTCTCTAAACCCTCACATAATGCCTTATACAGTCATCCTATCTCACAGCATGTCTCTAAACCCTCATATAATGCCTTATACAGTCATCCTATCTCACAGCATGTCTCTAAACCCTCACATAATGCCTCATACGGTCATCCTATCTCACAGCATGTCTCTAAACCCTCATATAATGCCTTATACAGTCATCCTATCTCACAGCATGTCTCTATACCCTCACATAGTGCCTCATACGGTCATCCTATCTCACAGCATGTCTCTATACCCTCACATCATGCCTCATACGGTCATCCTATTTCACAGCATGTCTCTATACCCTCACATAATGCCTCATACGGTCATCCTATCTCACAGCATGTCTCTATACCCTCACATAATGCCTCATACGGTCATCCTATCTCACAGCATGTCTCTATACCCTCACATAATGCCTCATACGGTCATCCTATCTCACAGCATGTCTCTATACCCTCACATAATGCCTTATACAGTCATCCTATCTCACAGCATGTCTCTAAACCCTCACATAATGCCTTATACAGTCATCCTATCTCACAGCATGTCTCTAAACCCTCATATAATGCCTTATACAGTCATCCTATCTCACAGCATGTCTCTAAACCCTCACATAATGCCTCATACGGTCATCCTATCTCACAGCATGTCTCTAAACCCTCATATAATGCCTTATACAGTCATCCTATCTCACAGCATGTCTCTATACCCTCACATAGTGCCTCATACGGTCATCCTATCTCACAGCATGTCTCTATACCCTCACATCATGCCTCATACGGTCATCCTATTTCACAGCATGTCTCTATACCCTCACATAGTGCCTCATACGGTCATCCTATCTCACAGCATGTCTCTAAACCCTCATATAATGCCTTATACAGTCATCCTATCTCACAGCATGTCTCTATACCCTCACATAGTGCCTCATACAGTCATCCTATCTCACAGCATGTCTCTATACCCTCACATCATGCCTCATACGGTCATCCTATTTCACAGCATGTCTCTATACCCTCACATAATGCCTCATACGGTCATCCTATCTCACAGCATGTCTCTATACCCTCACATCATGCCTCATACAGTCATCCTATCTCACAGCATGTCTCTAAACCCTCACATAATGCCTTATACAGTCATCCTATCTCACAGCATGTCTCTAAACCCTCATATAATGCCTTATACAGTCATCCTATCTCACAGCATGTCTCTAAACCCTCACATAATGCCTCATACGGTCATCCTATCTCACAGCATGTCTCTAAACCCTCATATAATGCCTTATACAGTCATCCTATCTCACAGCATGTCTCTAAACCCTCATATAATGCCTTATATGGTCATCCTATCTCACAGCATGTCTCTATACCCTCACATAGTGCCTCATACGGTCATCCTATTTCACAGCATGTCTCCATACCCTCACATCATGCCTCATACAGTCATCCTATCTCACAGCATGTCTCTATACCCTCACATAATGCCTTATACAGTCATACTGGCCAGGCAACACAAATATGTCACATAAAAATAGCCTGCACTAATTTAACATCTTAACAAAAGTGACTCATGTAAGATAATACCTCCTACAGGAATTGCCACATAATGTTAATCTGATTTTTCCCAATAAATGATATCAAGGTCATAGACAATTGTCATCTTCAGATATCTACCAAACAAATTACCTTTTGGCAATATCACTTAAAGATATTCAACAAGTAAAAGGGATTAAGTTTCCTGACCTCACACAATCTTTCAAAAATAGAAATGATTATGAATAAATCATGTCTGCCAGAAAAAAGTAAGCATTTCTATTGCAGCATGGACATAACCATTGACTGATTGGTGCAGCCAGAGCATCTCAAAGAGTCCTGCCCACATCTGAAGCAGAGGGTTTCTATGAGTAGGACTTGGTCTTCTAGAGATTTGTCCTTGATGCCAGACCCTTACCATTTAGCCCCAAACCTCACCACACAACTGAGGCTATCAAATTTTCACCTTTGGTCTATAAAAAGCTGGCCTTGTAATGTGCTGCAAGGGCAGTTCATTCATGCTCAAACTCTCTGCTGCTTCTGGCGCTGGAAAAAATCACTGCAGTCTCGTATTGATGAACTTAAGAATAGCATAATCAGCTGGAGGGGATCACACTCAATATCTTAATGCACAGAGAAATGTTTTCACCAAAATTGTGAAATTATCCACAAAAATTGATGGTCTCTGAAATGTGTGAGACTGACGGGAGGCAGGAAGCCTCTCGACTTTGAATGATCGTAAATCTCCACTGAAATGAACATGGGCATAAATTCTGCACACACCCGTAATGTGTAGAAGTCCCACCAGTCATTTCTCATATGACTGCGGAAACCGATGGGCAACGTTCTGCTGCTTGGGAACCGCATACAAACCAGGACTAATTATAGCAAATCTTCAACTCCCCAAACCTTGGCAACCACAAAAGTTACATCAGAAAAACACAAAGTGTCATGAGAACTGATCCACAAAATGTTTACTACCTAAGGTCAGCAATAAAATGGATGACTGATGAGTATTTTGCCTGAACTGGTTGACAAAGAGTTAATTAGCAATTGTAAATTTTGTCAAGGAGTACCGGGGTGAATTGTATTCATTACACCATCACCTTTACTAATGGAAATCCATTACGAGATGCCACCTCTCCACAGCACTATACTTGGGCTGCGTTTAACATTGATTGATAAGCCATAAGGTGGTCATAAAAAGGTCATGGGGTGGTATAAGGTTGTCATGGGGTGGCATGAGGTGGTCATGAGGTGGTCATAAAGTGGTTATGGTGTGGTCATAAGGTGGTCCTGGGGTGGTCATGAGGTGATCATGGGGTGGGCATAAAGTGGTCATGGGGTGGTCATAAGATGGTCATGGGGTGGACATTACATGGTCATGAGGTGGTCATGGGGTGGTCATGGGTTAGCCATGGGGTGTGGCCATGGGCTAGCCACAGGGTGGGCAGCATGTTGACATGAGACATTCTGAGCACATGCCTCATGCCATGCTTAATTGTATCTGACACTCTTGGGCCCGGATAAACAACTCGTCAGGCCTCTTAATCAGCATAATTATGTGCTGCTTTAAATTCTCAATGACTACATCAACTCATTTCTTTTCCTTAGAGAGTTGACTATTTTGGCAATCGAGAACATGCATTAGTCAGATATAAATATAACCTGGAAGCTGTTGAAACGATTTTAAAAATTATGTTTATGTTGTCTTTGTCTTTGATTTGTACAAGTGACTGTGCAGAACCACTATAAAACACACATCTCAAGCCTCATCAAGTGATAAGTTAATCTTTTATGCCAAAAGAAAATAAATAAAAAGCTAATTTATGGTGTTTTTTAATAATTTATATTCCAAATCTGACAATTATAAAGAAAAGCTGTAGCAGAGCGCTTACCTAGGAAGAACCAGGCGAGGAATTTGAGGGAGATCATCCGTTGTCTGGGCAGGTGGAAGAGGTCAACTGTGTCAATCACCTGATCCTTGGGAACCTGTCATAAAAGTCATCAATTAGTCAGCGATGTGACCAAGTTCTACCCCCAAACACATGGGCAAAATGGACTTGATAATCATATTTTTCTCATTGTGAATTGTCGGAAGTGTATCAGAAAAATGTGGAACTGAGTGCACTCAACTCCAGCGATTAACTGTTGCAGTGATTCTGTGTCACCATCTTTCCCATTTATAATGTCCCCAAATAAAAACCCATGTGTTTTCTGTAGTGATCTTTCTTCAGTCTTTCTGCTGACATTACGATTATTGCCTCAAGATTGGGGAGTCCAAGTGATGACGTGATAGCTACCCAAAGGTATAAACATCATGTGAGGTCATTAGGCAACCACTGGTCCATCGCTGTCTCTACTTTAAATCGGCTGAACCACTTTTCACCTCATTAAACTCATACAGAATCATGAATAGATGTTGAGATTAAGAAAATACAAAGAATATTTTTGGAATGACTTCTAGTTGTAATTGAAATGGGATGTGATTAACAAAATTGCCACAGTTCAAGTTCTACTGAGTCATGACTTAAATATGATGGGCAGTGCATTGTTTTCCTGAAAGCATCAGATTCAAGTCCACGTTACTGTTGGCTTTGGGAGTTCAGTCTCCATTGTGCATTTAACAATAATAATAAAAAATGTGATTAAAAAAATGAATGAAACTTAGAACACATACTAAACAAAAGTTCAGTTATACTTTAACAAATAAATCTGTAAATAAAGAAATTACACTGGAAACAACAAAATAGGCAAAACCTAAAAATTATGGCATCCATCATTTTTGGTCTCATTTGAGCAGATCAGATCGAAAGAAATTTAAGTAAATCAAAAACAAAATTCTATAGAAAAGTCTGAAAAGGAATTGCAATATTTTGATGGAACAAAAAATTGTCTTTCTTCACATTTAGGAAAACATTTCAAAATTAGGAAATTATAGGATATACAACATCTCTGGGCACCCTGAATATATATTTGCAATTAAAAAAACTAAACTATCTTTTCATTTTTTGGGAATGAATGATACCAAATAACTTTTGAGATACCAAAACATAATGAAATTGCAATCAGGGATTGCAAGATGTCTGAACCTGTGTAGAACTCAGTGCACAAAAGGCGTGTTGCAGTGGTAATCTGAATTCTGCAAATATTCTCCCATGCACTGATAATAGCCTGCCATCATTTCATAAATGTAAATTACCCAAAGTTGGGAGAAAATATGCAATTAAGAAAACCAAACAAATCTATCCATCAGATGTTGCTGTCAATATAGAAGTGCCAGAGAACCAGAAGTGCCAGAGAACCAGAAGTGCCAGAGAACCAGAAGTGCCAGAGAACCAGAAGTGCCAGAGAACCAGAAGTGCCAGAGAACCAGAAGTGCCAGAGAACCAGAAGTGCCAGAGAACCAGAAGTGCCAGAGAGCCAGAAGTGCCAGAGAACCAGAAGTGCCAGAGAACCAGAAGTGCCAGAGAGCCAGAAGTGCCAGAGAACCAGAAGTGCCAGAGAGCCAGAAGTGCCAGAGAACCAGAAGTGCCAGAGAGCCAGTAGAGCCAGAGAACCAGAAGTGCCAGAGAACCAGAAGTGCCAGAGAACCAGAAGTGCCAGAGAACCAAAAGTGCCAGAGAACCAGAAGTGCCAGAGAAACAGAAGTGTCAGAGAACCAGTAGAGCCAGAGAACCAGTATAGCCAGAGAACCAGAAGTGCCAGAGAACCTGATTTGATGAAAATAAATAACCAAAAACTTTCGATGTGATGTCAAAAAGATATTATTTCAGGTAGAATATCTTTGTTGTTTAATTTCTGTAAATATTATTGAAAGTAATACAAAACAAATTTATGAAGAGTTCAAAATACAAGGAAGGTGTGGATGAAGTTCAATTTCATTATGGAAAGATTTGATGTGGCGTAAACAAAAAAGTGTTAATACTACATCTCTGCTTTGTTGGTTGCAGGCAGGTAGAAAATAACTCACAACCCACAATGGCTGTTCCAGTGGTGCATAATTTTGTTACTTTAAAAATTCTACAGCTAAAGAGTGACATTTACAATGTACTTTGCCAATGCACTTTGAGAAAAAAAATAGAGATATTAAAAGTAATAAGACTTACTTCATTGTTTAATATGTCGTTAGCAATCATTTTGCAAAAACAAAATTTCTTTGTGTACTTTTTATATCAATTATCTTATGCATTTTTTCAACTTCTTGCATATTCCAGATAGAAATGTATACATACCACCAAGTTTATGACCCGGAAGTCTTTTTTCAGGCCATGACCCACAAAGATGACGCCAGCGTCCACCAGGTAGCGCAACTTGTTGTATGTGGACTTCAAGGTGGTGAGATGCTTGGAGGATATGCTGGCATCAAGGTCTCCCGGCTTGATACCTGAGAACTGCGTCAGATAATCCACCACCTTAAACCATACAAGGTTACAAAAACATCATATGATAATTTACATGAAAATACTATGATACCGACTGCAAGTAGATATATATGGTATTATGAATGACAGGAGACTCAATACATCAGGTCATGATAAACAATTTAGACAATTGGAACAAGGTGAAGAATGTGGCAACATGTATTATTAAGGATAAGCATGAATCTCAATAGAGTGAATACTATTAAAATATGCAATGTTTGTGTTTGTTCCTCCATCTTACAGACAGAGATCAGAAGTTGTCATGCCTGTAATATTCCAGGCACAGACCACAAGAAATCTCACTTTCAATTAGAATTAACTAAATATCAAAATAGTTTCTCAAATCCATCAATGAAATTCCCCCCCAACTATCATTTCTTTGGTGAAGGATAATGTAGTATGCGGCGTTTAAAAAATCCATCTCATCAAAAAAGTTGTTGTCATCTACAGTGAAGGTTACCTCAGTAAAGTATGATTTGTTTCTCTGTAACTTTTCAGTAAGCAGCTACAGTCTAGAAATCTATGGGGAAAGATGCGACCAAGCTGACTTCAAAGTTCATAAAATTATTCAAGATATCCAGATGTCAAAAATCAAATTATCTTCTTTGGTATTGCAATGTCGAGCCTGTCAAAAGTGTAATTTACCACGTCAGTGTTAAATCTTTCCCACTCACACCATGGCTCAACCCTACATTTATAACTTTCCCAATTTATTCTCCATATTTACAAAGTAGGCCAGGTGAATCTCACAATATGACTTTTGCAATTCACTCTTTACATTTCTAAAGTAGACAAGATGAATTTCACAATATAACCTTCACAATTCAGTCCCTGCATTCATAAAGTAGACAAGATTCAGTCCCTACATTCATAAAGCAGACAAGGTGAATTTCACAATATAACCTTCACAATTCAGTCCCTACATTCATAAAGTAGACAAGGTGAATCTCACAATATAACCTTCACAATTCAGTCCCTACATTCATAAAGTAGACAAGGTGAATCTCACAATATAACCTTCACAATTCAGTCCCTACATTCATAAAGTAGACAAGGTGAATTTCACAATATAACCTTCACAATTCAGTCCCTGCATTCATAAAGTAGACAAGATTCAGTCCCTACATTCATAAAGTAGACAAGGTGAATCTCACAATATAACCTTCACAATTCAGTCCCAACATTCATAAAGTAGACAAGGTGAATCTCACAATATAACCTTCACAATTCAGTCCCAACATTCATAAAGTAGACAAGGTGAATCTCACAATATAACCTTCACAATTCAGTCCCTACATTCATAAAGTAGACAAGGTGAATCTCACAATATAACCTTCACAATTCAGTCCCTACATTCATAAAGTAGACAAGGTGAATCTCACAATATAACCTTCACAATTCAGTCCCTACATTCATAAAGTAGACAAGGTGAATCTCACAATATAACCTTCACAATTCAGTCCCTACATTCATAAAGTAGACAAGGTGAATCTCACAATATAACCTTCACAATTCAGTCCCTACATTCATAAAGTAGACAAGGTGAATCTCACAATATAACCTTCACAATTCAGTCCCTACATTCATAAAGTAGACAAGGTGAATCTCATAATATAACCTTCACAATTCAGTCCCTACATTCATAAAGTAGACATTGATCCCAGAGTGTATAATTTCCTAGTCCAGTCTCTCCACATATGCAGTAGATAAGGTAAGCTCGGTATTCAGCAGGAATTATAAATTAGCTGCCACACAATGCACCCTTAGGAACATCCACTAGTACATGTCAATGTGACCTTCACCTCAGTAAGGTCAAGGTTAAACACAGGTAAATAAGCCCTAAAATCTAAACAAGGTCAACCTGGCATAATGACATGTAAATTTTATCTCCATCTCAATACAATCAAGCTAAGGTTTAAGAACATGTAAATTTGTGGGTCAATCTATTAGTAAGTTACTTGTACACATGAATCTAGCACCCATCAAACAAGCTTACTTTATGAAAAAAAAATATTTGTAGTACCATATCAGCAAGGTCACTCTTAAGAACCAGCTTTTATACAAACAAGCACAGTTTATTTTACACTGATTATAATGCCCTTCATCTCTGGCTAAAATATGGGACAGCACAGCAGGATGGACCATTAGCGCCAACCAATTCCTACTTTAGTACCAAATAGAATGGAGAAAATGGGTCAATAAAACCATTTCTTCATCAAATTTCTGTATCACACCATATGCAGGGGATTGGTTTATGTGCCTATAAAGGTATAATAAAAGTATGGTCAGTTGGCAGACTTCTCTCATTCATTGTTATCTGTAAAAGATTCTCCCAAAAATAACCTCAACATTCTGGAAGACATCATGTATGTGAGTGATCCCAGATGACAATAAGCCTTGTGCCTGACAATCACTGGGCAATATCAAGCTTCCGCATGACACAACTGCTAACATCACTTCACTCATAGAGACAATGACAAGAATAGCTCAACTGGTAGACCACTTGCCTGGAGTCTCGGAGACTCTTGGTTTGAATCCCAGCCAGTTACTATCAAGCGCTGTGAGCAGGCATTGTCTGGAATCAGTGCTATATAAATGTTACCTTTACCTTTTTACATGTCTGAGGATATTTTGTGAGTCTCTATGTTCACAGTGCTCTGTTGGTATTATGTGTAAGGGGTCTGCCACATAATATAAAAGACTCACCCTCAGTGCCATCTATCAAGCAAGCATGCAAAACATACTATCTGTCCAAACGGCAGTTTTAAAACAGGCTTTTATCAAGTGGTTTTACCTTCTTGTTTTTAACTTATTTTATCCTAAATATGTATATATTGTATAGCATGCAAGATGGGAAAGCAAAATGAAAGATGAGAATGCAGATTTAAGCAGAGAAATGCAAAGTGAAACATGGGAATGCAAAGTGAAACATGGGAATGTAAAGTTCAAGAAGGGATTGCAAAATGCAAGATGGGATTGCAAAGTTCAAGATTGGATTGTAAAGTGCAAGATGGGAATTCAAAATTCACTGTCATTTGAAGTTTCCTTTTTCATTGAAATTTGTTTTGACAATTCTTCTCACAGGCCGAATGTCTCTTTCTTTCATTGATGTACTGATCTGAATGATTCAAAATGGCACATTATAGTAATCACCAGACAGCCTGGCGAGCTCCTCACATCAAAACAGCAAAGATCATATTAAGCACGGTAATTTCAAACAATCTTTTTCTGTTTTCTGAAATCATTAAAGATATTGTGAAATTCAGGATAAGACTACAATATATCATGATTTAGAAATAAACATTTAGTTTGTAACAATAGAATGATATGCAGACTGATTTCATTGATACTTATTCACATAAAATATATGATTCTGTAAACATAATACGCTTTGATTTTTTGATATTTTAAAGATATCTGTTCTGCATCATGTTCACTGCCCCAGCACATCGTCCACAACTGGATAGGATGTCTGTTCTGAGCAGTACCACTCAAGTACACAACATACACCAGACACTAACAAACATTCCACATTCACAACAAACTGTTCATGTGTAGCATAATTCAATTTAAGGTTTTATGCATCACTTTGTCATGATGTGTTATTTGGCTTGCCTTGGTATCTTTGGCATGCTAGGAGTGCAGAGAGGTGCCACTGGTGTGTAAGTATAGCTTATGACAGGGCCTCTCTGCCGCCTGGCAAGGCTAAGGGATCCATACTCTCCAAGGGTGCATGATGTCACCCAATACTTTCCAAGGGTGCATGATGTCACCCCATACTCTCCAAGGGTGCATGATGTCGACCATACACTCCAAGGGTGCACAATGTCACCCCATACTCTTCAAGAGTGCATGATGTCACCCCATAGTGTCCAAAGGTGCATAATGTCACCCCATACTCTCCAAGGGTGCAGGATGTCACCCCATACTCTCCAAGGGTTCATAATGTCGCCCATACTCTCCAAGGGTGCATGATGTCACCCAATACTCTCCAAGGGTGCATGATGTCGCACATACTCTCCAAGGGTGCATGATGTCGCCCATACTCTCCAAGGGTGCATGATATCGCCCATACTCTCCAAGGGTGCATGATGTCGCCCATACTCTCCAAGGGTTCATAATGTCACCCCATACTCTCCAAGGGTGCATGATGTCGCCCATACTCTCCAAGGGTTCATAATGTCACCCCATTGTCTTCAAGGGTGCTGAATGCTGAATGGACAGTAGGTACTACCAGGCTATCTGACTTCATCGATGCAGAATGCTGAATGGACATTAGGTACTACCAGGCTAATTGTCTTCAATGATGTAGAATGCTCAATGGACAGTAGGTACTACCAGGCTATCTGACTTCAACAATGTAGAATGCTCAATGGACAGTAGGTACTACCAGGCTATCTGACTTCAACGATGTAAAATGCTCAATGGACAGTTGGTACTACCAGGCTATCTGACTTCAACGATGTAGAATGCTCAATGGACAGTTGGTACTACCAGGCTATCTGACTTCAACGATGCAGAATGTTGACAGGACAGGAGACACTGTGAAGCTATATGATCATGTCAATGCAGAATGCTGACAGGACAGGAGGCACTGTGAAGCTATATGATCACGTCAATGCAGAATGCTGACAGGACAGGAAGAATGCTGACAGGACAGGAGACACTGTGAAGCTATATGATCATGTCAATGCAATGCTGACAGGACAGGAGTCACTGAAGCTATATGATCACGTCAATGCAATGCTGACAGGACAGGAGTCACTGTGAAGCTATATGATCATGTCAATGCAGAATGCTGACAGGACAGGAGGCACTGTGAAGCTATATGATCACGTCAATGCAGAATGCTGACAGGACAGGAGGCACTGTGAAGCTATATGATCACGTCAATGCAGAATGCTGACAGGACAGGAGACACTGTGAAGCTATATGATCATGTCAATGCAGAATGATGACAGGACAGGAGGCACTGTGAAGCTATATGATCACGTCAATGCAGAATGCTGACAGGACAGGAAGAATGCTGACAGGACAGGAAGAATGCTGACAGGACAGGAGACACTGTGAAGCTATATGATCACGTCAATGCAGAATGCTGACAGGACAGGAGGCACTGTGAAGCTATATGATCATGTCAATGCAGAATGCTGACAGGACAGGAGGCACTGTGAAGCTATATGATCATGTCAATGCAGAATGCTAACAGGACAGGAGACACTGTGAAGCTATATGATCACGTCAATGCAGAATGCTGACAGGACAGGAAGAATGCTGACAGGACAGGAGACACTGTGAAGCTATATGATCACGTCAATGCAGAATGCTGACAGGGCAGGAAGAATGCTGACAGGACAGGAAGAATGCTGACAGGACAGGAGACACTGTGAAGCTATATGATCACAGGTCAGGAGGCAAAATCAATTAATGCAGAATTTCAGTTTGTTTTATGATGCTTATTAAATAAGACAATGAAGATGGAATGAAGAAAAAGTGAGGATAACGCATCAGCACAGGTTTCTTGGAAATCCAATCAAACGAAAAATCTCCTGCAATCTAGGTAATTACATTTCATATTAAGCCTATGAAAATTTAGAGCAAAAAAGGGCATCAACTTTGGTCTTGCACCTTCACTTCTTCTAGATTATTTAGTTCTTCTTGAATAAAACATAGCAGGTAGCAATGACCATTCATTTAGTGTGTCCCTGTGTGGATGATCCATCAATAGAGGTGGCTATGATTGGAGGTGATGTCCTTAAAGGAGCCCTGTAGATGATCTCTGCTAATATAAAGGAGGCAATCTGTCAGCATGGCCTAATCCTTCATCCTACATCCATAGATTATCACCCTGCCACCTCCCAAGCCATTCAAACCCCTCAAGTGAACATCATTTCATTTTCCATTTGCACATATAATTGTCTGCACATGCCCACCAGAGACCCTGGCATGCATCTTGCCTACCAAGAGATGTGTGTTTCACCATAGGATGTGAATGGTGTCAAACATTTATGGCTTCCTGTTGCAATTTTCAGAGAGCCCTTATGGGTGAATGACATCTGACTAAAACCAAGAATATGTTTGTGTCAAGACTTTCAAGACATTTATGGTTTTTTGGGGTCCTATCTTTTATATCCTTATACTGACGTGAGACATTCTGCGAGACAAATCATCAAACTGACAAGAGACAATCAGACAAATCATCAAACTGACAGCAGGCACTCAGAAACGAATCTGCATGCTGACAGGAGACATTCAGCCAAATCATCACACTGACAGGAGACATTCAGTCAAATCTCCACTCTGACAGGAGGCACTCAGAGACGAATCTTCACTCTGACAGGAGGCACTCAGAAACGAATCTGCATGCTGACAGGAGACATTCAGACAAATCATCACACTGACAGGAGACATTCAGTCAAATCTCCACTCTGACAGGAGGCACTCAGAGACGAATCTTCACTCTGACAGGAGGCACTCAGAAACGAATCTTCACTATGACAGAAGGCACTCAGAGACGAGTCATCACACTGACAGGAGGCACTCAGAGACGAATCTTCACTCTGACAGGAGGCACTCAGAAACGAATCTTCACTCTGACAGGAGGCACTCAAAAATGAATCTTCACTCTGACAGGAGGCACTCAGAGACAAATCTTTACACTGACAGGAGGCACTCAGAGATGAATCTTCACACTCACAGGAGGGACTCAGAAACGAATCTTCACTCTGACAGGAGGCACTCAAAAATGAATCTTCACTTTGACAGGAGGCACTCAGAGACAAATCTTCACACTGACAGGAGGCACTCAACTTGACAAAATTAGCAGATGTTTGTTATTTTCGCTCTAGACAGCGAGTTTGTACATATTACATTCTATATTCTGTAGGGGATAGAAGGGAGGAAAGGGTTACTATTTATCCCAGATGTATTGTACATCTTACTGTTATGAATTGGGACTTTGGGGTGGTACTTTTAGAATCTCCATACATTTATTGGCAACTTGGTGTTAGTGAAATGTTCCTAATTCTCTAAGCAAATCAAACAATTATCAAATCAATATCTCCCAAACTTATCTTGCTCCAGGCATTGATTTGGGTATTGATCTACACAAGTAAACACTTGTTTTTTACTGCCCCATTTCTCCCCTAATCTACACACAGGCACATCTATAGAATCAAGGACAAGGACGCATTATGTGAGTTGAGAAACATTTAATGATGTCACATGCTTCATCACATGTGATGTTTTTCTTGGTCTTAATGGCATAACAACACTTATTTGATGTTTGCAACAACATGATAAATATTGCTTTAGTACATCTCCAATAAAAGAACATGTTCTTTTAGTTTCACTCAAGAATGCTTGGTAAAATGGTTAACACATCTCACACAAATTATTTGTGCTCAGTTTGCTTGAAAGAACCAAGTCATAATCAGGTGTTAATGAGTTGTACGGATGCCTCATTCAATATAGAGCCCCCTCTTCTCCTTACATATTACTTTGGTTTCTTTTTGGTGATGAGGACCCCGAGGTTTTCCGAGAGGCAAAAATTTCAATGTCATTTAGGGTTCTAAAATTACAGTCTGTTTCTATAGAATGTCAGAGGCCTCTATTGGGATTCTCATGGCATACATATTTCAACACTGACTGATTCTAGTTTCGAAAATGAAGTCACTCAGTTACGGGGCTAGTAAGTCTTGCTCATGTAATCCTGCTTCTGAGGATTTTTCCTTTTTGCCCAAAACTTTATATAAATTAGGTGCACTGAGATTGCCCAGAAGATAAAAGCATCAACACAAGGCACATCATAAATTATGCCCACTCTGCAGTATATTCATTTCCTCCCTTACACAACATTGTATTCATTAAATATGGTAAAACTAGTCTCTGTTAACATGCATTGGTCAGATTCTTCCCATAATTCATCACTCAGACAATCCCAGGATTCCTGCCCTGTGTCTAAAGTGAAGGAAAGTCATATGGCAGGATTCAATATTGCTGAAAATAGGCATACTTTTATATTCAAAGAGATTTTTCTTGAGTAGCTAGCTGTTTGAACAATCAGAGAAAATGATCTTCAAAGATAAAGTCAGTTCATTTTTAACAAATTCCCTATCTGCTCAAGATATCACACAAGCTTCATATAAGATTTTAAAACCTGCCAACACTATCACTCTTCACACAAGGAAACACTCACACCCAGAATGACCTTGTCTGCCAAGGTATGTTCTGGTGAATGTCCTGGTGAATGTCCTGGCCTATTACCATAATATAAAACTGTATTTAATGCCACGGGCACAGTTCACATCACAGAAAATGGGTTACTTAATGAGGCAATCAACCTTGCTCCCTTCACTCACACAGATTTCTTTCAAGACCCATAATTGGAGTCATAATTAATAGTCCTTCTGCTCCCTCTGGTGATATTACTTCCAAATTATGTAACACCCACTCCTAAGACAGTCGCCAAATCTAGTTACATTCACACAAACTCAGTAAATTACATAAATCCCACCCTGATCGCAAAGTTTGAAGGACAGAAACTTTCTGACATGGTAATTAAGTGCAGCAACCTTATTTTTCATGTTGTGCATATAATTTAATTAAACTCTTAGGCTACTGAATAACTCTCTTTTTACAAGTGTCCCATCTCCTGGTGATGATGCTCCAAAAATGACCCAATAAGGGCGAGCCCAATGACCCACTTCAGTCATGCATGGCTAACACATGACTATTTTATCAGAAATACATCAAGTAAACACATCATGTTCACAACTTCACAACAAATATACCAAATTAAAAATATACTACATTGAAAAACAATTGTGGAAATAATCAAGATGAGTTTTAATTGGATAGCTAGTTTTAAATAAGTAATGAAGCCGAGACTGACCTGTTCTTGTGTAGATATGTAGTCATCTATGAAGGGCTCTCCTTCCAATGATCCTTGCCTGAAAAGTTAAAGAAAACCATATTACTCATATCATCCATTATTCTATATCTACCCAGCATCCTTTATTGTCAATGCCTAATATTAAGCAACCATTTGCCATAATATTGCTCTCACAGTTACTTTAGTGTTCAGCTGATCCAGCATGTTTTTATTTTACTACCTTACAGTCAATTTGCTGTCATAAAGCACTTGAGCCGGGCACAAATTGCTCATTAGTGTAATCAAGGGTAGTGGGGTGGGACATGAGACCCTTCAATATCCGGGGGATTAGGGGGCTTGCTTGCCCAGTCTCATCATGCCCTCGTAACCACCATGCTTTATGGCATCATATTCCTCAGACAGCCAGTTTTCACTGGAGTAAACATATTTGGCCATGTACTCTTGTTTAAATAAAACATCCGTCTGAACTATTTTCTGTGATATAATTTGTAACCGTATACAGTCATGAGATCACAATGCAACAATTGTGTTGAGAAAATGGCATTAAATAAAGTATCATAAAGAGTCCCTAACTTCCTTCCAGACCAAAAAAATTCCAAAGCCATGTTTAATAGCTGCTGATTAATATGAAAACTGTCATATGAGAGGTGCTTCCTGTTGATGCTGTGTCTGGACAGAGAAGCAGGTAAACAAATCCCCACTCCTCCTGCCATTCCTATATGTGTTTGATAGGCTGAGCCTTCCCCAACTCCCCACTCCTGTTCCTGTGTGGTTCCCAATCTCCCCCTGCTATCCCCATATAGTTCCCTACTTCCACACTGCCAACCTCCACTTCCATCCCCATATAGTTCCCTACTTCCACACTGCCAATCTCCACTGTCACCCCATATAGTTCCCTACTTCCACAATGCCAACCTCCACTGCCACCCCATATAGTTCCCTACTTCCACAATGCCAATCTCCACTGCCACCCCATATAGTTCCCTACTTCCACAATGCCAATCTCCACTGCCACCCCATATAGTTCCCTACTTCCACACTGCCAACCCCCACTGCCACCCCATATAGTTCCCTACTTCCACAATGCCAACCCCTACTGCCACCCCATATAGTTCCCTACTTCCACAATGCCAACCTCTACTGCCACCCCATATAGTTCCCTACTTCCACAATGCCAACCCCTACTGCCACCCCATATAGTTCCCTACTTCCACAATGCCAACCTCCACTGCCACCCCATATAGTTCCCTACTTCCACACTGCCAACCTCCACTGCCACCCCATATAGTTCCCTACTTCCACACTGCCAACCCCCACTGCCACCCCATATAGTTCCCTACTTCCACAATGCCAACCTCCACTGCCACCCATATAGTTCCCTACTTCCACACTGCCAACCCCCACTGCCATCCCATACGATCATCTCAACCTCCACTGCCACCCCCCTATGGTCATCTCCACCTCCACTGCCACCCCCCTATGGTCATCTCCACCTCCACTGCCACCCCCTATGGTCATCTCCACCTCCACTGCCATCCCCCTATGGTCATCTCCACCTCCACTGCCGTCCCCCTATGGTCATCTCCACCTCCACTGCCACCCCCCTATGGTCATCTCCACCTCCACTGCCACCCCCTATGGTCATCTCCACCTCCACTGCCACACCCCTATGGTCATCTCCACCTCCACTGCCGTCCCCCTATGGTCATCTCCACCTCCACTGCCACCCCCCTATGGTCATCTCCACCTCCACTGCCACCCCCTATGGTCATCTCCACCTCCACTGCCACACCCCTATGGTCATCTCAACCTCCACTGCCACCCCCCTATGGTCATCTCAACCTCCACTGCCACCCCCCTATGGTCATCTCAACCTCCACTGCCACCCCCCTATGGTCATCTCAACCTCCACTGCCACCCCCCTATGGTCATCTCCACCTCCACTGGCACCCCCTCGCTCCTCTTCACACTTCTCCCTGACATATTCTCGTGGATACCACACTCTGCTCAGTCCCAATATGGTTCCCTCTGAGCTGTCCACTCAGAGTTGCTGATACAGGGAGATGAAGATAACCATATAAAACATGCAGGTACAAGGTATTCAGAAACTAAATAGAATATTTTTTTCAAGACATTTATATTGAGCGGCAGCAATCTGCCTGTTTGCTTGTTTGTATCAGCACTGACCTGACACCATACTGACAAGTGAGAAATTACCAGACGCCTGCTCCTGATTTGCCAACACGATTGGTGCGTTGGCATTAATAAACCGAGGACAATTATCACAAGGAAAGTCTTCACACAACAATGGAGTTTCCTGACACCATTAGCAGGCCATGATATTCTGTCTGTTTTATGTACAATACCAGATAAAAATATTTCCAATAATTGTTTTGCAATGCATCCCTTTTTTTTCTCTCTTCACAATTATCAGTTTCAAGGTTACTGTGCACATACAAAATAAAAAGAAACCTCATACCTTAAATCAAATGTGTTGTTTGTCTGGCATTAATTTAGGATCAATATAGGGAAACACATGCCCCAAGAAAAACCCCTAGGCAGCATTTATGATAAATCACGGTTTTATGCCGTTCTGCATGGAACGCTTCACTACCTGGGTTTTTTTTTACTGGAAATCTCGCAGTGATTCAAGGTGTGGCTTTTAGAGAACTAACATTAAGTATTGGTGTTCCCAGAGCTCAAACAAAATGCATGCTGTGTTTATTGCTGACATGTACGTCACATACCTAGAGCTAACAATGCACTTCTCTGTCCAATAGGAAGACCAGAATGCTATTAGGCTTGACTACCTGCCAAACTATGATGTCACCACTATGTCGTCCTGGTGATCATTTCTGGTACAAAAACACATTCTGAGACAATAGCCCCAGGGTATCAATCATCAGCTCTGTATGACACTTGAGTCATCTGCTGGTCTGGATTAACCCTACTTCCTGAGCTACAAACCACTCAGGAGATCATCTGCTTACTTGGAATAATCCTAATTCCTTAGCTTCAAACGACTGGCTAAATCATCTGCTTACTAGGATTAACCCTGCTTCCTATAAACCACTTCCTGAGCTACATGAAAAAAAACAACTGGCTGGAATATCTGCTTACTAGTATTGACCCTACTTTCTATAAACAGGCTAGATTATCTGCTTACCTGGATTAACCCGACTTCTAACAAACAACTGGCTAGATCATCTGCTTACTTGAATTAACCCTACTTCTAACAAACAACTGGCTAGATCATCTGCTTAGTGGATTGACCTGAGCTACAAACCTTAGTTTATCTCCATATCTGAATTAACCCTAACCTTCTTTTTTACACCACTGGTAAGATCATATGTTAAGCCTAATCATTGAGCTACAAACAACTGACGAGACTAATATTGCCTGGATTATCCCTAATTCCTGTGCTTCAAAGAACTGGTTAAATTAACCTGGGTTAACCCTACTTCCTGAGCAACAAAACAACTGGCCAAAACACTTGTTAACCCTCAAGTTTGTGTTGATTATGTTCACACCATAATCCAGATCTGTCCAGATTAAATATTCACCAACCCCTTGGAGCAACCATATCCCTCGAGTCAAATTACTGCATGAGTTAACCATCTTTCAGAATTAATTATCTCAGGTGCTCATCTTGTTATTAAAACATCCCATTTTGAAGGTTTTATGATGACATCAATGTGAATGTTATTCCTATTTTGGTTTAATTTAAGCATACTATTACATTTGACTGGAGGGATGAATAGATCTGCTTCAGCAGCTCGTGATTCTCACGGTCAATAAATTGTGAATAATTACCCAAAAAGGCCATAACAAACAAAGTCAATGGTAAGCCAATGTTAAGCACAGGACAATATTGACTCTACAAATTTTTACTGGTAAAAATGTGAAAAGAGTTTAATAGTTTTATAAGTTTTCTCTTCATAATTATTTTAAATTTCAGTTGCAATGAAACAGAAAATGGCATGAATTACAAGATTAAAAGTCTAAAAAAATGAACAAATCATTTGTAGTCTGCTGAGACCTTTGATCAATACTGTTTCCAAGCCGTTTTAAACAGTTCTTTCTTATTTTGTATCAAGAGCGATACAATTTTCTGCTGGATATTGTAAATACTTATAAATATCTAAACAATAACAACAACAACAACAATAATACCTCAGATGAAGAGAAATCATACTTTTTGATAAAGCATTGTCGTAATTACACAATAATATCTATTTGGCCTGCAGTTTTTTAACTAGTATATTGTATGTAGGTTATAAAAGATATATGATGGATAATAAGAGGAGATGC
This sequence comes from Amphiduros pacificus, assembly GCA_949316495.1. Classification (NCBI taxonomy): domain Eukaryota; kingdom Metazoa; phylum Annelida; class Polychaeta; order Phyllodocida; family Hesionidae; genus Amphiduros; species Amphiduros pacificus. Next base: position 15,975,095 of record OX439004.1, on the reverse strand, counting down.
ATGCTGACCCTCGTATGCAGGTAATCCTGGCTACAGACATCTGGGAAGGTTTGATAGTCGACCTTGTGCCATCACTCCGTAACTCAGCCTCCTCCTGCAACAAACATCCCCAAATCAGCAATATGCAAATATCATGAGGCATCAACATTGATTTCTTTTATATCGTTTAAATGAAATAAACTGAAAAAAACTTTTGCATGACATAATGCAATCATGACCAATGATTTTGGGAAACCTTGGATGAAACCGGTCTTATAGTTTGTAGTGTTGTCACTACAGCTAGTAGTGGCAGCACTGTGCACTTACATAAACACAAGTCTGTATACAGTTACCACAGTCCAAACAGAACATTTATAGATCTCCTATCAACTTGCAATAGAATATTGGGAAAAAGCAAAATTAGTTCCTTTTCTGAAAAATTTAAAATTTACAGAAGATGATATTTGGAAAAAATGAAACTAAAGATGAATGAAACAAATGAAACCCATTTCTTCAAGATATAATATTACACAGAATTGCTAGATTATGTTTCATGTTGTCAATAGTTAACTCCCGAAGTGTTAAGTGTCACTGAGATTATGGACTCTGCTCTAGATTATGGGCTTCGGTCTAGATTACTGGCTCTGCTCTAGATTACAGGCTCCAGTCTAGATTACTGGCTCTGCTCTAGATTACAGGCTCCAGTCTAGATTACAGGCTCTGCTCTAGATTGTGGGCTCTGCTCTAGATTGTGGGCTCTGCTCTAGATTGTGGGCTCTGCTATAGATTGTGGCTCTGCTATAGATTGTGGGCTCTGCTCTAGATTATGGTCTCTGCTCTAGATTACAGGCTCCAGTCTAGATTACAGACTGCTCTAGATTATGGGCTCTGCTATATATTGTGGGTTCTGCTCTAGATTATGGTCTCTGCTCTAGATTGTGGGCTCTGCTCTAGATTACAGACTCTGCTCTAGATTGTGGGCTCTGCTCTAGATTGTGGGCTCTGCTCTAGATTATGGTCTCTGCTCTAGATTACAGACTCTGCTCTAGATTATGGGCTCTGGTCTAGATTATGGGCTCTGCACTGACCTGATTAAGGGTCACAAATTCAGCATCGATTCCAACAAGGTGTCCTTGTTTCGGTAGTTCTTCTTCATCCAGTGGTGTGAAAGTGACCATCTTGCGTCGGGGAGTCACAAGTGAAGCATTCTGATACAGCACATCTGGGCCAATAGGATTGCGTGCTGAAATAACCATTTAGAATATATTGCAGAAATCTCAATAATATTATTACTATCTGTGTTTTGTAAATGCATTCATATACAAGTATGAAGATTCTCATAAAATTGACACAATGGATTGAACTTAAGAGTCAAATAAATGTTATCAATAAGGATATAATGCTATGCTGTGTTGATGGAACTTACCCATGATATCATGTCTGGTGAGCAGATCTCTACGGATGAAGTACAAACCACAAGGGATCTTCCACTCCAGGTCAAATGTCACCACCTCAAACTGAACCATGATAAAACATATCATACATATCTGCTTAAGGAGGAATTAGCATGGATTTGATCTAAATTACTGTCATATAATCCACACCATTCTGAAAATCTACACCATTCTGAACATACTTTAACAGATCTCTCATGAGAATAGACATAATTCCTTTATTGCCCAAATTGTGGTACATTGTATGGACAAACCTTTTCCACAGGTGTGATTGAGAAGTCATTGAAGAGGTACCACTGGGTGCAGGAGACGTTTTCCTTGCGTTTGTGGTATGTTGTTCCCACGTTGATGACACTGACCAGGTTGCCGCCACCTTTGCCCTCCCGTATCTGTGCCACAGAGGCAAAGATGTCATAGTAGGTGAAACCGTCTGAGGGGTCCGCCAGAGTCTGTCACATAAACAAAATCCTGCATCTCTATGTGTACTTCACAACTGCTTACATTTTCAGATGTAAGCAGTTGAAACTTTCAAACTTTTGATAATTAACCATTCGGAATTTTGTAAAAAAAAAACAAAGTGATCCTGATTTCTAATGATTTGTCCTTGTTGGGATTACTAATAAAATGTCTCACCTCATCATCATGGTTTTCCACTTCAACGATGCCGTTTGGTGCGAGTCTAAGTTTGAGTCCGAGCGGGACCCAGCCAGGATCAGTGCACTCGTCATTGAGATGAGCCATCGGGTCAACCTCCACCTTGCTCCTGGTAAATCACAACATACACAGCATCAGAGCGATGCACAATGCCTGGATAGGTCAGCTAATGTGGAATATTTATAGATACATGTAGGCTTGCTGAATAGGATCATTTACCATTATACTGCAAGTGTTGGCCAGGTGATTAGAATAATGTCAATAATAAATTATAATTAAAATACCCTTAATATTAAATAACTTACACCCTCTCTGCATCATTCTCGTGTCTAAACTTGCAGTCTTTCCTTGTGCAGTCGTTGCCATAGCGACACATTTTAACATTGAAATTAACTGGGGGTACTTGTTCTGAAGCTGCGATCTTAGGCACCAGCTGCAATCAAATGATTAATGTTTGAGCACAATGTTTATTCTTTCCAACCAAACCTCAGTCTTTTTATGAATCCTAATTATCTAACCAAGAACAATGCAGTAATACAATATCAGATGGACTGATTTTATTCATCAACAGGATTCAACTTATGATATTCCTTGATTAGGGTCCATGAATATATGCAACAATACATTTTTCAAAATTTATACAAAAATTATAGTGATATTCGTTTTTGTTAATTAAGAAATTGAAATGTAATAATGAAATTGATTTATTCAGTTGGGATTATTCACATGTAAAAGCCATGAATGCCTGGAGGCTTGCACTGATTCCTTCAAACTATGGGCCAATATGGTATATGGTTCTAGCAAATTTGGTTTAATAAAATTGTATAAAAAAACAACCGAGATAAAAAAATAAATGAAATAAGAATGATTGACAAAAGGATTTGCCGTGCACAATATTGTTTGGACAATGCCTTCATTTTATTTCATGCAAATATAATAATGTCTTTTTATCATGTGCAGACTGGCTATGTATTGATGCACTTATGATGCTATAATCAAAGTTATGCTTAATAATATTGACATTAATCTCCATATAAAGCCATAAATTAGTAAATTGTCACTTGGAATAGGCCTCCTATACAATGTGCGTATACAATGCAATGTGACCAGCCCCTCAAGCACAGTTGGTAGAGCAAAGGATCTGGGACTTATTTGGTTATATAAGAGGAGGACAGGAGGTGGAGGGTTTGATCCCAACTGCCGGCATTGTTATTTTCACACTGAAATGCTCGCAAGTCAACC